>PVIY010009936.1:0-70646 GCA_004026745.1 Myrmecophaga tridactyla | reverse complement strand
AAATTTATGGCACAACATTGCTTTTAAAATTGTTTAAAAAATCATTCAGACTAATTTTGTCAAATAATTTCAATAATTGTTCCAGTTAAAAAAAAATGCTACTGAAAAATCCTGGACTCTTGGGAAGAAATAAAGAGCTTCGACCCCCAGAAAAGACTTTGGCATCATTATATTTTAAACATAAAATTAAAAGTAAGTTGTAGAACAAAAGTATAAAGTTTGCAATTGATTTAAGTTTTGACTGCTAAAACAGTTAAGACTTTAGTAAGCACTTCTAGAGTTTTTTTTCTACAGTTTTAACACTTCACTTGAAAGGAAGCATAACTATATTAAACCATTTTCAGAAAAGGTTCTAAAACTTTTATTTAGTCTCAAACTGGCATCTTAAATACTTAAAACTTATATATGATACCAGGACCATACTTAATTTAATGATTTGAGGGTTTGGATCAGTTCTTATTAATATCAGTTTTAGTAAGTACATGTAAAATGAAATTTTGTTACAAAGTTACAAATGGAAAGTAATAAAACTACATACAATTTTAACAAAACTTTTCTCCGTGTTCCTTTGGTTCATAGAACATAAATACATTTGCTTCTGGCTGAAACGTTCATATCTCTAAGCAACAGCAGGGAAAAAATTTCTTTGTAAAAATAAAGTAACTACTTTAGATCAATAAAGAAAAGTATGTTTACTATATTAGAATGTTCGTAAAGATTTAGCTTTGTACCTGGATGCTGTACCAACTAAAGACACAGCCTAGGGGAGTTTACTTTTAAGCCTCTACTGCAGAAATGACCATGCATTAAAATAACTTATCTATAATAAGATTAAGTACTAGAGCCACCTAAATTTCTGAAAGCTTACTATTGATAGATTGAAGTGAATCAAAAGATTATAAATGATTATTGTCTGCTTTTATATCTCAATCTTGGTTTGTTCCTCATTTTCTGCTGAATGAACTTTATTAACCCCTGTTAGTAAAATCAGAGGCCATAACCACTAGGAGAAATAGAGAAGACAGAGGGGGGAAAGGAGAGAGAGAGAGAGAGAGAGAGAGAGAGAGAGAGAGAGAGAGAGAGAGAGAGGATTAAAACTGAGATTTTTCTAGTGCATCTACCATGTTCAATAGTCCAATTATAGATCTACCAGGGAATGAAGTTCAATAAGAAAAGAGAATTAATGTTAATGTTTAAACTAGCTTAAGATTTGGCTTTCCTGAAGAAAAAAGATTATAAAACTGCACATAATCAGCTCTTGCATTCAATGAAGAAATTTAGGATAACTTTCTTTACCTACAAGTCTGACTAGCCAGCTATCAGAAGTGGCAAAAGTATAGCTGGAACTTGCCAGCATTAGTTTATTTGAAGAAAGCGACATGCTTGTCCTTTTTTTGGGGGGGGGGTCATTTAGAGGATAACATTTTGACTCAAATAAATGGTGATAAGCTACTACAACTAATAAAAGATAGTAGTTCTGGCCCTTCACCCACTTAGTCTGTGAACTTTAACTTTCTCGTCAAAGCTTACCACTGGGCACCAGTGGACTGTAATTGTCACTCGGTGTTCCCTTAAAATAAGAAAAATCATAAAACACATGCTTATTGAGTTGAGTTTGATTAAATCAAGATTCCTTATTTGGGTTATGTTTGCACAAGCGGAGGCAAAAATGGCCAGACTAATACTAGGTGTAACCAAAAGAGGGCATCATCTACCCTTAAAGTCCACACAGAGTTCCTGTGGTTATAACAAACAAACAAGCAAACAACAACATCCCCTTAACCACAAAGGAATGGCATCCCTTGGCCGCTGGACTGATTTCTACATTCAGCACTCATATTTCCTGAAATGTTAACATTAGAAGCAAATATTTAGCATTTAGTATTTAACATTCACTTTTCTTGGCACCCGAAAGTTAATATTTTATAGGGCACTGAGAAAATTTCCCCTTACAACATCAACTTGCATGGGGAAAATATGACAACTTCCTAATGGTGTCTTAACTAATAGGGGCTTATCTATCATGATGGATACAAGAAACCGGAAACAGTGGCTGAGATATCTGAACACATGGAGGACACAGTTAAATGCATTTACGGTATGTGAGAAGCAGTTTAAAGCAGCATTTTATGCCAACTTTTAGTAATAGAAGCCTAACAAATGTTCATTCTTTCAAGTGGGACAAAAAAGCCATCCTGACACTGTCCATATATTTATTTTCTGTATTTGTAAACATGCTCTATTACTTAAGTGATAGCAGGTAAGTATTTGGGGGCTTGTCCAACTCCCTTGTATATGGCGAAATTTCTTCTGGTTGATACGGACGAGTAGTTTCAGGCTTTTAAGTGGAATGAACAAACTGGCCCCAGAAATTCACTATGCAGGAGAATTCGTGACCCTTAAGACACCAACTTTAGTAATTAAATCGGAGAGGGTGGGGATGAGAGTTTCACTTTGTAGAGACAGCTGTTCAGGAGGTGGAAATGTGAATTCTGAGAAAATGATCATTTAGGAGAGCAGATTTGGATCATTGTAAAAACATCACTACCGCAAGCAACAAGTATGATTGCAGAAAAACCCGATGAGGAAAACAGGTAATCTTATAATTTCAGGTAAAGAACAGCAGCCAGCCTAGTTTTATGGTAGATGAGTATGCGACTAAGATCTAGCAGGAAGGTCCCTCTCTTTAAAGGCGATACTAAAAGCAAGTACAAAATGTTTCTTCCTCACTGTGCGTCTAGAAGAAGAATCACTGCCTCGGGGAAAACCTGCAAGCCTCTTTATGTTTCTTCCTTTCAGAAAACAACTAAACAGGTAAAAAACAAAAACAAAAAACAAAAAACAAAACCCAAAAAACAAAAACAGTTCGCAAACATCTCCATTAGCTCCAGTCAAGGTACATCAGAGAAGCCCAGACAAGGATTGCGAGAGCCTGGGGTGGGCTCGCGGCAGTGCCTCCAATTACAATCTAAACATTTCCACCTTGTGGTCGCGAGCGCCCGTTTCCCAGGGTGGCTCCGACCCTGGTTTCTCGGCCGAAGGAACCAAGGCCCAGACTCTGCGCCAGGCTTGTCACCCTGGTCCCAGAGACTCGGTTTCCTCCTGCGCCGCCACATCCGCCCAACCACCTGTTACCCTGCGGGCCTGGCTAGTCCAGACACGACGTTATGAAACGAGCCGCTGCCCCGTCTCCGCGGTTAGGAGATTGTGGCGGGGGCGGGGGGGGGGGGGAAGGGGCTGGGGGATCAGCCAGGGATGACAGAGAGCTTCAGGTCGCCGCTTGGATCTCGGCACGATGTTTACCCGTCCAGCCGCCTTCTGCCCACTTCCCTTTTCCTCCCCTGGAGGAGGAGATGGTTAAAGATTACACCGCGCTCGCGGCCACTTCAAAGGGCGGCTCGGGCAACCAAAGGTAAAGATAACGTTCTGGCAGCTCTAATCGGGGTTTTCGGCTGCTACATTTTAATCACTTCGTTTAAAAAAAAAAGAAGAAAGAAAGAAGAAAGAGGTTACATCAGGCGGCGGTGCAAGGGATGCAGAGCAACTCCCTCTGGAGCAAGTGGGGGTTCTCAGCTGGGAAAACATGTTTAGCTCACGTCCTAGTGGATCGCGACTGGACGCGGGCGGGAAGTTGGGAACCGGACCTGCAGGGCAGCCCGTCCTTGGGTTCTAGGCTCCGGGGGTACAAATGCCTTACCCTCGGAGTAATTCTCCCTGCGACGTGCCTTGCGGTGGGCTGGGAAGTTGGCCACGCTTTTGGAGGATTGCACTTGAAACCGTTTCTCTGCGGGGCCCAGAAAGTGCAGGCGCACCGCCCTCAGAGGCATGAGCATTTCCCTGGAGTCCAAGCAGGTCTGGCCAAGATGCCCTTTGCAAAAACCTCCCGCCCGTCCGAAGCCGAGGAGCCCCCAGCCTTGTCCTCCCCCTCCCTGCCCAGCTCCGGGAGCGGGGTGGGGCGCACTTACAGGGAGGAGGTGAAGACGCTGAGGTTGGAGGGCACCTCGGAGAGCCCCAGGTCGGAGCAGTCTACCCTGAGGAGCATCCTGCCGTCCGGCTCGCACTGACAGCGCGCCGGGCACCCTCGAGGCTGCGCGCCGGGCCTCGACGAGCCGTCCCCGGCCGCCAGCTGCAGCAGGACCGGCAAGGACAGGAGCACGCCGACCCGGGAGGTGTCCATGGTGCCCGGGGCAGGAGGACCGGAGCGGCACGCGGGCGGAGCGCAGTGCCCCGGCTGCTGCCGACCTTCGCGCGCCGCGCACAGCTCCGCGGGCTTTCGCAGCTCAGCGGGCGCCTGCACCGCGGGGCGCCGCGCTCCTGCCCACCCGGGCCGGGGCGTGGAGGAGAAGCGCCGCGGAGCTCGGAGGTGCCCTCCGCCGCCGAGCCGGCCTCTGGCGCGGCCCTCCTGCAGCCGCGGCGGTGGCGGCCGGAGCACGTTGCTGCGGCGGGCGAGCTGCGCTGTCTGGAGCAGCATCTCCACTCGCACGCTTGTTTTTTAAAGCGCTCCAGCCCGAATTGCGCGCCCAGTGACGTCAGCGCAGCCGGGCTTCCCAGGCACCTCACGCCCGGCCCCACTTTCCCTCCTCCTGTCCCCTCCCTCCTTTCCCAGAGTCTGGGGCTGGGAGGCGGCAGGAGGCGGGGGTGCTGGCGAGTTCTCGGCGATCCGGCTGAGGCTCCTCGGAGCCGATTCCAGCGCCCAGCGCCGCGCAGGGCAGGCGACCCTTAGCCCTCGATCTGTCCCCGCGTCCTGGTGATCCAGATGCGAGAGCCGAGACCTGCTGCAGAGCGACGCAGACAGGCGCGCAGGGACCGAGGGATGTGGCACGCTTTCTCTGAGCCCGTTTCAACTAATGGATGGTATACATGGGGTGCTAGGCAAGCACCCCCTCCTCCCCAATTCTAAAGTCCTGCCCTCTCAAATAGTTACGTTATCATGGTTAGGAGGCAAGAGTCCCCGGGCGAACGATGGGTGGGTGGTCTTTTTGCTCCTTACCTCACGCGGAACTGTCTGGCTCGCTTTTGCCCTGAAATCAAAGTGCTAGTCAGAAGGCTAAATAAATACAGCTCGGGAGTGAGCTCGCCTAAACTGCCTTCCTAACTCGTCCGGGGTGAGGGGGTCGAAATAACTACTTATTTTATGAGTGTTTTGGAATCTCATGAAAGCCACCTTTAGTAAAGCGATGTCAGACAGACAGATGGCTAGTTGCTTTTGTTCTGGGACCTTTCCAGACGAAGTGGCCCTTCAGCGTTCTCTGGCTGGAGCGCAGTCCCCCCACGCAGGTGAGTCAGGCATTGGGCTCCGAGGATGGCTGCGGGGTGGCAGCGGAAAATGCACAGTCTCACCCACTTGGACTAGTGTCCTACCGTGAACCTGCAGGGTAAAGAAGGAAAATGACTCAGGGCATCCTGAGGGAAGACCGCGTTGGGGTGCAAGTCTCTCTCCAGATCTGTGAGAAAATGAGGATGATGGCCCAAGCCTGATACAACAACTCACAAAAAACCCAGTTTTCACTCTGGCCCACAAAGCCTCCTTGTTTCAGGAAGGCAGGGAACCTTTCTGGCTTTCAAGGCCCCTCTTAATCTTCTCCGGCTTAGACTGTTCAACCTAGTTTCCCATATAAACAAATGAACTTTACACTTGGGAAGATTTTTTTTCTTTGTATATCTGGTGTATTTACCCTCCTTAATTTATCCAGTGATCCTCAAGCTTGGCTGATCATCTGCTGAACTTTAAAAAAAATAACTAGATTCCAGTACAAAAATTTGTATTCTTACCAAGCTCTCTTCTTGGATGAGTCTGATAATTAGCAAATTTGCAATTCTCTGGATTAGATGGAGGGAGAGAGAACCGTTATATATCACAGATATCCTTCTCATTTTGCAACTAAAGGAACTGTGGCCCAGGGATTTTGGAAAACTTGACCGTGGCAACTGGAATAGTAGCCTGGATATCAGTGCAGAGCCCCAAGGTGGCCTGTTGCCCAGTTTGTCCCTGTGAACACCCCATCCACTCCCAACTCTTTGCTTATTCTCTCATCTTCCCTTTTCTCAGCATTCCTTAAACATTTATAGAATGCCTATTTATTGCCCATCTCCTTCCTTTTTTCCTTTTAATCAGTCCTTAAATTATGTATTTTGTAAGCACAATTCAAGTTATTCTTTCTGTGGAACCTCCTATGACCATAGTCCACATTAATTATCAATCAACATATATTCATAGAACAGCTACAATATGGATGCAGTGGTGACCAGGAGAGTCCAGGCACCTCCCTTCATGGAGATTGCATTCTAAAGAGGATGAAGGCCCTGAACAGGAATCCCAAGGTTGATGAAATAAAAGTATGTTATAAATGCCACATAATTTAGCTCTGAGGTTTTCATGAATGTGTATTTGTTTTGTTTTGCCCATTTTATTGTGATCACATGGAGGTAGGGATTACATTACTTGTTTCTTCTTTCCCTGAAGAATGCAGACTATGGACTCACAGTAGAGAATCCTTAACAAATATTTGTCGACGGACTGATCCATCAACATGGGCATCCAAAATGACATGTCCACCCTCTGTCTGCGGACTTTAGGCAACGCTCTCTTCCACTTTGGGGTTGCTCAAAACACATGGCACTTTGGTTGTGGAATTAACCTAGCAGAATTGGATCTGAATCTAAGTTCTGCCAGTTGCAGTTTGTTTGAGTCACCTTCTCCATAAAAGAGGGATTTTATCCATCCTATATTGTTGAGGATGATTAAATGTTAATGTTTGGAATTTGACCCGTAACAGAGTAGATGTTCAAAATTTGTTACACCATTTCCTCTTCTCTTCAGGAATTAAAGCTTGTTCAATTCATGTAGAGAAGAGGAATTTCTGATTTAATTAAATAGAGGGGACAGCTATGCTGGATGAAGCCAGGTGATGGACATCTGTTAACTTTTTTTGGTTTTGCAGGCCCAGGATTTCCCCCCTCTCTTTTTAGTAGGAGGAAACTGCATTCCCAAACCTTAGTTTATGGTAGGGCTGTCCATCATGCGGTTCATCTCCCTGCCCCAGAGTGGGTATTTGACCCAAGCAAAGGAAAGGATTATCAAGGACCCTGGGATGAGGGTCTTCTCTTCTCTGGTTTCATGAGCTATTAGGACAAGGATACCTGGAACTCATGGGAGCAGCTGTTCTGCCTTGGGGAAGAAGCCCATAGAGAACTAAACATAAGCATTAGGTAGGAGAGAAGTGGAATATTAAGGTCCTCTTTTAAGCACCTGAATCTCTACTCCATTCCCTCCCAACTGATGATTGTTTTGTTGCTTGTGCTAATGAGGGAAGATTTAGTTGTGATCACTTGCAATCAAGAATCCTCAATAAAGCACAGGGAACTATTCTTGGTGATCTGATGAATCCTTAGGGTCTTGTAGACATTATATAAGTAGTACAGAATATATTATATATATTTCGGGTGTATGGGTGGTTCAGTGGTAGAAAGCTAATGTTCCATTTGGAAGACCTGGATTCAATTCCAAGAGCATGCACCTGAAAAAAAAATTATGTAAATATATATCAACCTACAGGATGAAAATTAGAATAATCAGGTAGTGGAGATTTTATTGCTGAATGAATATATATCAATCATTTTATCTTAGCTAATAAAGATGAAAATACAGCTAGCTAGAGCCCTTGCACATGAAAAAAATCTTTAGAAAAGCTGTTGAGCAGTTGTGTCTCTGCTTTGTGGCAAATTACCATTTAATTTATAAGTTCAGATGCATCCAATTGCATGATAATGACCATCAGGGTTGACGCAGCTTTTACACTCATATGTTCTCACTAGGCCCTCACCTTATAAGGTAGATATCTACCCCAACCTTATAAGGTAGATATTATTCTTACCCCATATTTATAGATGGGAAAGGCACATGGCTTTCCTAATGGTAACTAGCAAGTCAGCTATGGAACCAAAATTCTAAGTTAAGACTTTTGACTTTAGTTCTCATACCCTTTCCAAAGTCAACAAAACTGTTGAGACCTTTTGCCACAAATAGACTTAAACTGGATAGGACCTTGGATTTACTATCATTTTATTGAGAAAAAAATCAAATATTTTTATAAAGAAAAATAGAGTCTTTTGGGACTCAGTAAAACTAGGTGGAGCAGAGAATGGTGGCTTTAAAAAAATATTATTATTATTATTTTATGTGACCAGTGGGGACATGTAATTTTCAATCTTACTTTTTTTTTTTAAAGAAATTTTTTTCAGGTTTCTCTCAACAACCAGGAGTGCATATTGATGGGATGACAGATAAAAGACAATAACCTCCTCACATGTGATAGTAGCTTTGTAGGCTAAAGTTAGATCATTTAATATTTTGTATAGGTGAGATGTTCTGATTTATGATTTTGGAAAGTATCTCAGTGTGAATGATTTGCTGTATTATAAAATATCCCATGCCAGGTCGGAAACCATTCTCTACTTCTTAGATCCTTGGATGGCAGGTTCCTAAAACTGACTCTGATAAAGTTGTCTAGTACGTGTCTACTTTCTGGGCTTGCTAAATGGATGTTTTCCTAATTCTTTAATCTTTGATAAAAGTCCACATCTAAAAAACATTTATGTACACCACAAGAATTACTAATAAGCTTAGTTGAAGCATGCCAGGATAATTTTAGTTAACAGGTAAGTCAATATTTCTTTTACAAGTATAGTGAAACAGTGTTTACACAACTGGTGGGCTATTATGGACTTATTTAACTTGTTTGAAAGAGTATAGAGCCCATTATTTGCCCTGCTCATTTTACATTCATGATATAATCAGGCTTATGCTGAATTTCTTAACTTCCTTTCAACAACAAAGTCTAATTAATTGAAAAGGGAGTAGGAGGATTTAAGAATAGAGATCTACTTTCTTTCAAAATTATTTATTTTGTGAGAAAGCATTAGCTCAGCTAATTCATTACTTTGAAATAGCCTATTATGTAAAATCAATCGGATCTGTCTTTGATTTTATCCAAAATAAAGGTGACCTTTAAATATATCCACATGTTCACAATGTGCTAAAAGAAAGGACAGTGGTATATGGTATTATCGATTATTTAGCTCATTTTGATCTCCTTGTCTAATTTCATGTTTGGTAACAAAAATGGTTCTACTGGTCTGCAGCCTGCTTGCTGAGAACATGTGTCCAAACTTACATGTAAACCAGGGGTAGGCTTTTTTTTTCTCAGATGAAGATTAAAACTAATGAGAAAAAATATTAAAGTACTTGAAATTAAGTAATCTTCTTGCTTATTTAAGTGCTTTATTTAATTTTGTCAGATACCACCTAGTATCCAGAAAAACTTTCCCATAAGCCTAATGTGGCTGATCTTTCTTTTGTCTCTTTAGAGCTACAGTTTTAGGTTTTCAAACTGCCTGTCATGACCACATGCCCATATGTAAAATGGCAGGGCTCAGACTGAGTTTTGAACCAACCTCCAATATAATGAGGGGCTAACAGGTTCCCCTTTAAGGAACTATTTGCCACACAACCCATCCCTGGAATATATATATCTAAGAAGTAGAGAATGGTTTCCATCCTGGCATGAGATATTCTATAACATAGCAGATCATTGGCACTGAGAGACTTTCCAAAATCATCCACTAACACCCCTCATCTGCAATTCTAAAATTCTAAGAACTCTGAAAAGGGAAAGAGTCTTTGAAAAATATTTGGTGGCAAATTCTGAACAGAACTTATGTGAGACTATTTATAATCTTTATTTCTCTCATTTGTATTAATAATTATTCAATTTGCTGAAGAAATATTAATTTCTTAATAATAGATTAATATTAAATATTAATGTGTTTGATTGAGGGTGCTTCCTCAGACCCCACTGGGGATTTTATATATTTGCTATCACTCTTAATATATTCTATTGTTGAAATCTTTCAAAATTCTGCATTCTGAAACATTTGTGACCTTGAGGTTTTGGGTTTAAGGAATTAGGGACCTGTAAACATTAGCATACCCTGAAATAGCTATCTCATAAACAATTTACAAAAGAAAGAAAGACAGAGAAAAGACAGACTAGAATTCATTGGATGAATTCATTGGATGAGGAAAAAGTGTGAATACCCATCAACAGCAAAACCCAGAGAGAGGAGAAAGCAAGTGGGAAGCCGAGGTGAGATGAGTGTCCTTTACTGGAGCACTGGAGATGGTAAGAGGCAGAACTTCCTGTTGTTTTGCTCTGAGTATATATTTGTGAAATGGTTAGTAGAAAAAGTTTCACCATTCTCTATATATTAGAAATTAAGTCTCTCAAACATTGGCAAGCATATTCCAGAAAAAGAAAAAGTGTTAAGCAGAACAGTTAAATTGCATAGAGAAGGAATTGTAGAGTTTACCTAGAAGAACAAATTTATGGATTTTATTCTGTGGACATGAACGATATATAAAGTAAAATAAACAAATGTAGAGCATGCTATTTACCCAAATGCTTTATTTTCATAAGTCTGGTGCATTTTAACTGAGTAGGTATAGTAGCATTTCATTGCAATTACAATCCCATAAAGTAGGGCAAAATATATTGCACAAACATTGTGGTTCAAGTCAATGAGTCATAGTTAAACATCGTCCAGATTACTGCAATTAAAATTTACAGAAACCTTTTGCTGGGTGTTGTTAGGTTTGTGAATTAATAAAATGAGTCTGTTTGTTTTCATTTTTCTTTAACAAGGAACAAAATTTTGATTTTAAATTTTGTAGATTTCTTTTGCATACACAGTAGACTGGCAGTTGGCAGAAAGAAACCTCATTGGTGTTTCAAAAATATAGTATAAATACATTTTCAAAGAGACAATCCCTTTCATTTCCTGGAGTGAAACCATCACTCCATTTGTACACTTCTCTATGCTTCTCCTATTCCCATTTTCTCCCTAACTCCCCACTGGGCTGGTAAAGGCTGGGATGGTTTAGAATTGTTGACTCATTTATCTGTTAGAAAGACCGCATGGTGTAGTAGCACAAACACATGACTGGTATTAGCAGGTTCAAATCTCTGCTTTGTCATATATAAGCTGAAGACCTTGGAGGAGCAACTTCATCTCTGAGTTCCAGTTTCTTCATCTGCAAGATAAGAATGACTGTACCAAGTTTGCAGAGCTGTTACAGAATGAGCACTCATGTGTACAGGGCTTGGCATGCAGTAGGCACTTAATACAGTTCCTTAGCAATGAGGGACTTTCATTCTTTTCCTAAAAGTTTTCTCCTTAAAAAAGTCTATTCAACTCCATAGCTATAGGAAGACTGAAACAGGTGAATAGATCTTTCACTTTCTTTCTGTTGCTAATGACATGATTAATTTGAACATTTACCATGGTTTCACATGAAAGCGGAGTGTGCCACAGAATTTTAGGGCCACTTCAGTTGGGAGCATTTACTAGGGCAACAGTCTCACTGAGTTAACACTTAGCAGGCTCAGTGTGGGAACTTTCAACATGCATGAATCTAGTAACGCCTCAATTGCCAGACTGTATTTATTCCAAAGACAACCATTGTCTATCCAGTAGATACCAAGCACTGGGAAGAAGGAGATGAATAAATATAGCACCTGCTTTCAGTAATTATTTGTTCAGGCAGACATGGAAAATTGATCTTTAAAATACGGTATAATGACAGGGATGAGAACATACGCTGTTGATGTAAAAAGGAGGGAGCAACTAACCCTATCTCATAGAAAGGTTTCATAGTGAAGGTGATGTTTGGAGTGAGTTCTTGAAGGATAAACAAGAATTTGTTAAATGAGGAGTGGAAGGACCTTGCTGGAAGTTGGATGGAGACAAATGGTGTGTACATTTTAAAGAATGATTAGCATAGTTGTAGCTGAACATGTGTGAGGCTTGAGAGACTGACCTAAGGTGAAGCTGGAAAGATCCACGCAGGCAGAGGTATGGTAAAAAGGATGTTGTATTTTGTATTATTAAGCTTGGATTTGATCATGGGTGCAACAGGAAGTCAGGGTTTCTTTAAGCCCGGAAGTGTCATAATCATATTTCATCTCTGGGAAAAAGACCTCTGTTGTCAGCGTGGAAACTGTTGGAAACGTTAGAGATGAGTGATAGAAGCATGTACTGATTTACATGCAAGGTGAGGAATGCTAGAATCAGGATGTAGCCATAGACATGGGGAGAGGCAGGAGTTAGATTCCTGAGATATTTTAGAGGCAGAATTGTCGGGACTTGGTGACTGTGGCACGGGTGGGGACAAAGAGTTTGTAATAGTGCCTTTAATTTATGAGATTAAGGGGATGAGGATTATTTACTGGATAATTTTACTTACCGTTTTTGGGTGCTTGTTTGTGCCAGGCACTGTGCTAAGTGACAAATGTATTTCCCCCCATTAATGCCTCTCAACAACCTTGTGAGGTGAATATAATTATCTTCTTTTAATAAATAAAGAAAGGAGGCTCACAGAAACAAAAATGACTTTCTAAAGTCACTCTGTGGAATAGAGTTGACATTGAATGTGTGGTAACCTGACTCCAAAACCATCCTCTTAAGTACTGGAAAAGGAAGCAGATTTTGAAAAGAGGATACTAAATTTTGCTTTGGACATGTTGAGTTTGCAATTGAGAAAATGTTCCAAAAATCCTACAGGGCGCTGATGTCACAACTTCAAATCTTCTTGTTATGGATTCTCTGACTTGAGCCAGACATGAATTCTTTTTTTTTTTTAACATGGGCAGGCACCGGGAATCGAACCCGGGTCCTCTGGCATTGCAGGCAAGCATTCCTGTCTGCTGAGCCACCATGGCCCGCCCCAGACATGAATTCTTGATCACAGACTTGCTGCAATAACTTTGTGTTAGGGTTGCTCTCTTCCTGTGGTAGAGCAGATGCAGGCTCTAAAACCCCCAACTCAGGAGCTCTGTTAGTATTCTAACCAGTTATGATGGGAAACAGTTTTGGCAAGTGGATTTCTAGGATTCTTTATTAAAATTTTCAGTCACATTATGGCTAAAAAAGCTTTTTTTTTTAATTGAGAAAACTCTTCACACACATACTTTCTATACATGGCACACAATCAATGGCTCATAATATTACCACATAGTTGCGTATTCATCACCATGATCATTTTTTTAAAGAATATTTGCATCACTACAGAAAAAGAAATAAAAAGACAAAAGAAAAAACTCATGCATACCATGCACCTTTCCCTTCCCTCTCATTGATCATGGGTGTTTCCTTCTACTCAACTTATTTTACTCTTTTCCCCCTATTATTTATTTATTCATTTATATCCATATTTTTCACTCATCTGTTCATACCCTGGATAAAAGGAGCATCAGTAAAAGCTATATAGTAATACAATTGTTTTCAAGAATGAAGGCTACTACAAGACAGCGCAACACAATCAGGTACTTTCCTCCAGCCACGTCAATACACCATAAATTAAAAAGAGATATCTATATAATGCAGAAGATTAACCTCCAGGATAACTTCTTGATTCTGTTTGAAATTTCTCAGCCACTGGAACTTTATTTTGTCTCATTTCTCTCTTCCCTCTTTTGGTCAAGAAGCCTTTCTCAATCCCTTGATGCCGGGTCCTGGCTGATCCTAGGCTTTCTGTCCCATGTTGCCAGGGAGATTTACACCCCTGGGAGTCATGTCCCATGTAGAGTGGGTGGGGAAGGCAATGAGTTCACATGCTGAGTTGGTGTGGCTAAAATTTGATGCATTTTGAAGGAAGAAATCTCTCTCCCCCCCTTAATTGTACTGAGCTTCATATATTACTTAAGTAGTTTTTTAAACATTTCCTTTTATATAGTGCTTTTACATAATCCTTTTTGAATCATCAGGTGCTAACATAGTTTCAGAAGGCATTCTATATAAATGTTTGGTAAATGAATTTTAAAGAGAATTTGAGCTCATGGTAGAAAAATTGGAAAATAGGCAAATATAGAACAAAATAAAAATCATCCACATTTTGACAACTTGAAGATAATTGCTAACATTTTATCTATTTCCTTTCAGTCCTTTTGGGATGTATATATTTTTTACTTGTGATAAATTTCCATACTATTTTCCCTTATCATTACACATCTTTGTAAACACCAATTTTTATGTCTTTGTGATAGATTATTCTCCCTATCCTCCAGTTGAGGAAACTGAAGCTCAGAGAAGTTAAAAGACTTCCCTGAGTATGTGGCAAATTTGGCTTTGTCCTATACACTATGTGATCTCTTAATTCAGCAAGGAAGTTTCAAAATGTAGACAAATAACCATACTAGATTGTAGCACATGGGGAATTCACGTGGAGACATTCAAAGGGCTAAAAGACTTTGGACACAGGAGGGAGTATGTGCTGGTTTGAAGCTATTATATACTCCAGAGAAAACACGTCCTTTAATCTTCATTCAATATTGCTGGATGGAATCTTTTTGATTGTTTCTATGGAAATCTCCAATCTCCAATTGTGGTGGAGACTTTTGATTAGATGGTTTCCATGGACATGTGTCCCCACCCATTCAAAGTGGGTTGCTTACTGGAGTCCTTTAAGAAGGAGCCATTTTGGAAAGAGCTTTAGAGCCACCAGAAAAGACAGAGACCCTGAGAAGCCATTGAAGATTCCTGGAGAGAAAGCTAGCAGATGTCGCCAGGTGCCTTCCCAGCTGAGAGAGAAACTCCAAACATCATTGGCCTTCTTGAAACAAGGTATCTTTTCCTAGGTGCCTTAATTTGGACATTTGTGCAATCTTACCTTAATGTGAACATTTTAATAGACTTGCCTTAATTTGGACATTTCACGGCCTTAGAACCATAAACTTGCAACTTGAGAAACTCCCCCCTTTTAAAAACTGTTCCATTTGTGGTATATTGCATTCTAGCAGCTTGCAAACTAAAACAAAGTACTTCCTGCTGGTGGAATCAGGAAGGCTTTTGGAAGAAGTTGCATCTGAGGTGAGTCTTAAAGGATGGACAGCAATTTGACATTGAAGGAAGTTATTTTGGAGTCAGGGACAGTATGAGCAAAGAGATGATGGCAGAAATGCTTCAAACCTGTTTGGGAGAAATAATGATTAATTCAGTTAAGATGTAAGTCTAGAAAAATTTAAGGTTGGACAAGATTGAGCTGAAGTTCAGATCTGTGTAGGTGAATGAATAGGAAAGGAAGTTGGTCATAATGACTTAGGAATCTCCCTTTGGCAGCAGGATCTGGGGCTGCTTGGAAGGAGAAGGTGACACAGAAACCACTGATTCAACACATAATTAGTCAGCTTCATAGTGATGTGCTGAACATACAGTTAGAATACAACAGATAAAGTTTCTGAGATGGGAGGAAGTTAGTGCTATTTCAAAATGAGCAGATTTGGGGAGGAAGATTTCAGAATTGGATGTGGTTGAATTTGGGTAGCCCAGGACACACCTTCAGGCTGGTGCTTCAGAGAGAGGGCAGGGTAGATGCCCTTCCATCTGGGAATTTTGGTTGATGAGGTGATCAAGGATGATGTTAATATTGAGAGGTGAAGGATGCATGCATCAGAATTGATGAAATCACAGAAGAAGAAACAGTAGATAAGTAGCTTATATTTATTGATTACTAACTAGACTTCAGGCGCTGTTCTAAGCGTTCTCACTGATATTATCTCACTAATCCTCCCAATCTCGTGAAGTAGATGCTATTAACATCCTTACTTTATGAAAATCTGTTTTATAGATAAGGAAATTGAGGCCCCAGATCACACAACTAGAAAGTGTTTGATCTGAGATTTAATCTCAAGAGGCTGACTCTAAACGCCTTCTCTATACTGCTTCCCAGACAGAGCATAGTGAAACAAACCTGAGAAACGTCAGCATTTAGAGGCGAGATCAGGAGGAGTCAGCAGAAATCAAAGGAGTGGTTGGAAAGGTGGTTGGAAATCCAGGAGAGGGCACAGAGAGACTGGCAAGAAGGATAGGTGGATACTGTGTGAAATGCTACAGGCATGTTGCCTCGGGTGAAAGGTACCTCGTTGTCGGTATGAAGCAGCTGTCCATGGAGCACGAAGGCTGCATTTACATGCATGAGCTGGTTTGAAAAAAGTTCTGTTCAGTTACTTAACTGGAAAAATTATTTAGACGAAATATGGTTATTATTGATAATCGTCTGTGCCTACATTTTGAATATATTTGATTATAGTTTTCTGCTCAGTTTTCCAAAACCAAGATTAAGTAAATAATCAGTGGAAATTTAGTATAAGTAAATTCTTTAATAATTTTGAGTAGGTGGGGGAATGATTCATTTGAAGGAGAGAAAAGTCTGACTCATGCTTTTTGCTGAAAATAAATTCATCAAATAATTTTGAATATAAATGAAAAGAACGTGTAGCTGGAGTTACACTGTGAGGAGTGCTATACGTGACTGTTTTGGGAAACAAGACTTACTAATGAGAGACTAAAATAAAATAGCATGCAAGGATAATCTCTGTTTCTTAGAATGTTTTTCTCTACTATTGACTTGTTTAGCAATCCTTCTTTTCATGTATAGATGAAGTAAACATTATTAGAAACTCTAGTAAAATTATTATCTATTGGGAGGGCTGCAGTGGCTCAGTGGCAGAGTTCTCGCCTGCTGGGTTCTATTCCTGGTGTCTGCCCATATGAAAAAAAATTATTATCTATCCTCTATTAGTAGGGTCCAGTTTTCTTCTCTATCTGCCTTTTTCCTTTAGGCATTTCTCGCTTTTGTTAGTTTTTCTTTGCTTGTGAAACTGTGTCATTGTGAAGGGAGCTTGTTTGCTGACAAAGAAGATGGAGCCAAGAATCAATATTAATAAATGGAGGGGGGATAATTTTTGCAGCAAGAAGAGAGTTTTGGCACACAGGATTTTAATACCTCCATTTCAAGGCTGCTTTGAATGGTGTGAAGGTGTGTGTGTCTCCGCCATAGGGACGGGTGGCTATGCTAAGGGGCTGGACTTCCTTAGATACTTACTCAGTTGTAATCTCTTAGCAGAACTATCAATGTTTTCTGCAGAATGTAAAGAACCTCTTGAACTGTGAACACTCGAGTGCCAAGTCACTGTGGGATTCAATTCTTAATCAAAGCTGATGCTGGCTTCTAATGTTGGCTTTTATATGTTTGTCCGTATGTAAAATGTTGGAAAGGGTGGCATTTTCCTATTAAAATGAAAGTGTTTGACAAACATGCTTTCTATTTCATTACCAAATGCTTTTCAACCTTCACACTGAGAGCCAGTGTTCATAGCCCAAGACAGAACATGCGATGAGAACCTGGCATGGAGTCCTTTTTTGAGGAACAGGTGTATTAGTCATGGAGAAAGAGAAGGTTGACTCCCACAGTGGCTTGGCACTGGAGTGTTCACAGTACAAGGGGTTCTTTACATTCTGCAGAAAACATTGATAGTTGTATTAAGAGATTACAATTTGCAGTTTTGGGAAATGGAGAAAAATCTAAAAGAAGAGACCATTTCAAAAAGAAAAAAAAACGTGTTACTTATTCTGAGGTGTAATTGGAAATTGTACAAAATACAAATTCTGAAGTAATTTCAACTTTCTTTAGAAACTGAGATAAGCAAATTTTTCAGTGAAGGACATTTAAAATGTAAAATTTTTGTTTATTTTACATAATTTGGGTAAGACAAAGAAAATAACGTAAAAATTCTTGGGTGGAAGAGTATTTAAAAGAGCAGTTCCTTAGGTGGTATATTTAGAAAAGTGAAAGAACACTGTTATAGTTTAGTAATATTTAATTAATTTCTCTGGCTAGTATAACATAAGTTCTTTATTTTGTGGGTGTCATGTATTTTTATTGGCTAAATTCGGTAACCTTATGTGATGGGGGTTTAAATATTGTTCTTTATTTCATCACATAGCTGTCTGTGTATTCATCACCGTGATCATTTTTAGAACACTTGCATCATACCAGAAAAAGAAATAAAAAGGAAAAAGCTCATATATCCCATCCCTTTACCCTTCCCTCTCATTGACCACTAGTATTTCAATCTACCCAATTTTTTTTACCCCTTATCACCTCCACATTATTTATTTATTTTTTTATCCATACTCTTTTTTGCTCATCTATCTATACCCTGGATAAAGGGAGCATCAGACATGAAGTTTTCACAATCACACAGTCACAATGTAAAGCTCTATAATTATATAGTCTTCTTCGAGAATGAGGGCAATTAAAACACAGCTCAATGGTTTCAGGTACCTCCCTCCAGCCCCTCCAATATACCATAAACTAAAAAGGGTGTCTATATAATGCATAAGAATAACCTTCAGGAAACCTCTCAGTTCTGAAATCTCTCAGCCACTGAAACTGTGCTTTGTCTGATCTCTCTCTTCCCCCTTTTGGTCAAGAAGGCTTTCTCAATCCTATGATGATGGGTCCTGGCTCATCCTGGAGTCCTGTAGAAGATAAGCTTGGCCAATTTGCTGACCAGAACTCCAGGGTGACTTTGGATAAGAATTAGAATTTTTTGAAGTACTAGAGGATATTGAAAAAGAAATCAACAAAATGAAAAGCATGATTAATAAAAAGGAATGAGAGGGAATTTCATATGCCTGTATCTCCCCTTGCCCCCTGTTGGCTATATAATCTAGGGCCGATAGTCTAGACTGAAAAACTGGATTGTTGTCATTTTGTTGAAAACTTTTATGAAAGAAGGGATGCTGTTCCCATGCTTTAAAATTTAAATTCTCATGTATATTAACTGTAATTCCAAAGAATTGCAAAATACGTATTAAGTTGTTGCTCCCAAACAGAAGCAAGAATGGGAATCCTTGGAAGAAAAAGAGAAATTCATTGCTGCTTAACTCGTAGTTTAAATTGTAGTTTGATGTATAAAATAAACTTTAGCTTGCTTAGTGGCATATATGTATATATGTATGTAGATATGTATACGTATACAAAGTATTATATGCCAGGACAATTAAATGTGCTATAATAGATTTTGTTTTGTAAGAAAGTTTTAAAAATTTAAAATTGATCTACTCAAATGCCAGAACCCTTAAGGCTTTAATTATATCCAGGAGGTTAATTAACATCAATTTTAGCTGAGGAAAACTGTTTCTTCATCATTTTCATGTCAACAAATAGTAATTGAATGCCTCCTATGGCAAGACACTGTTCTAGATTCTGGAGATGCAGCAAGCAAAGAAAACAGAACTGAATCCCTTCCTTTTACTTTCCAGGAAGAGTTTACATTCTAGAGAGGCAGACAATTAACAAGTAGATAAATAAAATGTATAGAATGTCAGGTGGTTTTAAGATAAGGATGGAGAGAAAAGGAGAGTGAAGGCAGGCAGGTGAATTGCGATTTTAAGTAGAATGGCCAGTGAAGACCCAAGGAAGTGGGAGAACGAGGCACATAGGTATCTGCAGAAGGAGTTTTTCAGGCAGAAAGCAAAGGCGCCAGATGGACAGGAGCAGATTAACACCTGTGAGGAACAGTGATGAGGCCAGTGTGGCTGGACTGTGCTGAGAATGGAAAGCAGACTAGGAGAGGGTATCCACTGGCCATCGTAAGGGCTTTGGATTGTGCTCTGAGTGAGATACAGAGCTCTTGGAGGGTTCAGAGCAGAGGAGTGACTTAGTCCGATATACATTTAAAAGGGTGACTGCTAGATGAGGAATAGATGATTTTTGGACAGGGGTAAGGGCAAAAGCAGGAGGCTATTTTCCAGGTGAGGGAAGGGGGCTTGGACCACGATGGTAGCAGTGGAGATGATGATGGGGCAGGGCCGGGCTGGATTAAGGGGTTGGATTCTGGATATGCTCTGAAAACAGCACTGACAGGATTTGCTGAAGGATGAGATGTGGGGATGTGTGGGAGAGAAGGAGGGGTCAAGGAACAATTCAAGGTTTTTGTCCTGAGCAACCAGAAGGATGAAATTGCCACTGGCTGAGATGGGGAAGACTGTGGGAAGAAAAGGTTGGGGGCAAAGTAAAGAAGTTTGGAATTGGACATGTGCATTTTGAGAGCATATTAGATGCCTAAATGGAAACACTGACTATACAGTTGAATATATGTGTCTGGCATTCAGAGGGAAAACTCCAGGCTGGGCATTTCAATTTGATAATTGTCAGTCACGAGAGTTTTTGAAATCCCTAAGTAAGTAGGTATGAATAGGAAGGAGAAGAGGTCCAAGGACTGAGCACAAAACACTCTGAAGTTTAGCCTAGAAAAAGATCACCTGTAGAGGTTGGGGCATTGAAGCAACAACAACAAATGTTTCCAAGGAGTGGCCAGTGAGGGAGGAGGAAAATCAGGAGGAAGCGGTGTTCTGAAGGTTACAGAAAAACAAACCATTCAAGCAAGGAGGAGAGATCAATAGTAAACTATGCTCCTAATAGACTAAGATGAAGAAGGAGAAGTCTACTGGGTTTAGCATTGCACAGATTGTTAACAAAAACCATTTTGACGGAGGTATGGGACACGGTTAGTTGGAGCAGATTCATTTAATCTATTTGAAAATATCTGCAATAATTAAAACAATCCACAAATTTTTTTTAAGCGACAGAGCTAAAACAGACTTTCAGATAGTTAGTTAGCAAGAACTGACCGTTTTTCAGCACCCTACTTGTGCCAGGCACTGTGGTGAAGTTCTTTCCCAACACATTTTTATTTGACTCGTCACAAGAAATCTGTGACTTATGTACTATTATCCCCCTGTTATAAGTAAAGAAATGTAAGCTTGCAGAGTTTAAGAGGTTTTTCTAAAGTCATGTAACTTGTTTATGGTAGAGCTGAGATGTTGAAAGTATTTTGATGATACTCTTAAGCTGGAGAATTATTTTAGTTATAAGGTATATCAATTGCCTTTAGCAATTTTAATAATCTCAGTCTTTAGAAACAAAGGTGGTATTTTGTTCATTCCATTTGTTTCATATATCTTTATTTTCCCAGTATCTAACACTTGTACAGTATTGAAAGTTATAACCAGCTCCTTTAATAGTTGTTTGTATTGTGTTTGTGTAATGCACAAATTATAGAAAATGTTGCAATTAATTAAGCTTAGATTAACATGTTCAGTCATACTAAAATATTGTTAAAAATAATGTGATTAAAAAAAAGAATGTGGTTCTAGAATGATTTCTTTTTTTGTAATAGAAGTTTATTTTGAACAACTGGATTACATTCTGGAAGTATATTCTAAAGATAATGATACTGAATAGCTATTATACTGAGATTTACACATGCTCATTTCATGTCCACAACATCTCTGTGAGGTGGACATTATTACCATCTTTATTTTGCACATGGGGACCAGAGATTTATAGAATTCAAGTAAATTGCTCAAAGTCACACAGTTTGTAAGTGTGGAATAAAGATTGACCTCACGTCCTCTGAAATTACATTCCATGCTCTTCCCATTGCAGCGTGCATGTAAATCTAGTTAATTCCAAAGCTCAGCTTGAAATATTATATTTTTGCTCATCTGTGTAAAATTGATTACCTTCATTTGATGCACCATTGTAATTCTAACAGCTGGTCCAGCAGGGTCCCACCATTTTAGGAAGCATGTATACATTTTTAATTAGGCATATTTTCTCTGGGAAGCGTCTAAGTGGGTTAAAAGAAAAATTTTTTTCCCACTAATTGGATTGGCTCTACATAACTCCAGAGAGGGAAAAGCCACCTTACAGTTTGCTTGGCTGTGCTTTTCACAGTGGCTGACCATTTTTGAAGTTGTCAGTAGAATTGGTATTGGTAGAGAACTGAGGTGAATTCAGCTCATGCCCGGGGTTCTGGAGCCTGCCATGAAGTGGGCCAGGGAGCGTGTCCCTATGTCTCTAGAATGATTTCGACCATCTCCTGTTGCCTCCTATTCTATTCACAGAAATTTTTGTTTGTTTGTTTCCTTAAACCAGCAAGCTCTCCCCACATCCCCTTTTGAGCCTGTTTAATCAGGTTGCCATTCTATGGCCAGAATGGTCTTTCAAAAATGCAACTGTGATCAGCTGTGATCACTCATTTCTGTGCTTAAAATCCTTCAGTAGCTCCCATTACATTTAAAACACGAATCTCCTACGTGGCCTACAGGGTCCTATGTGGCCAGGCACCTGCTCCACTTTCCAACCTCAGCCAGTGCCGTTTTCCCTTGGCCTGTTACACCCCAGCCTCCTTGCGGATCCAATGACTGTTTTCCTGACTGTTCTGGTTTGCTAGCTGCCGGGATGCAATATGCCAGAAAAGAAATGGCTTTTAAAAAGGGGAATTTAATCAGATGCTAGTTTACGGTTCTAAGGCTGAGACGATGTCCCAATGAAAACAAGTCTATAGGAATGTCCAATCTAAGGCATCCAGGGAAAGATACCTTGGTTCAAGAAGGCCGATGAAGTTCAGAGTTCCTCTCTCATCCGGAAGGGCACATGGTGAAGACGGCGTCATCTGCTAGCTTCTTCTCCTGGCTTCCTGTTTCGTGAAGCTCCCCGGGAGGCGTTTTCCTTCTTCATCTCCAAAGGTCTCTGGCTCGTGGACTTGGCTTCTCGTGGCTATGCCATTCTGCTCTGTTCTCTCTGAATCTCCTTCATTCTCCAAAACGTCTCCTCTTTTATAGGACTCCAGAAACTCATCAAGACCCACCCAAATAGGTGGAGACGTGTCGTCACCTAATCCAGTTTAACAACCACTCTTGATTACATCACATATCCAGGGAGATGATCTGATTACAGTTTCAAACATGCAGTATTGAATAGGGATTATTCTGCCTTTATGAAATGGAATTTTGATTAAAACATAGCTTTTCTAGGGGACATACATCCTTTCAAACCTGCACACTGGCCCAAACTCAAGCAATACTATTTCCTTTGCCTAGAATATTCTCCTGTCCATTCTCTAAAGACCTTCCCTGATCACTGATCTAAACAGTCCCCTCTTTATTATTTCTCTAATTACCTTGCACTTTTCCTTCACAGTACTTATATTTTGTTTGTCTGTTTAATATCACTTTTCCTCCACCATAATATAAACTCCATGAAGGCATTTTCTATACCTGCTTTTTTTTTCACCATTGCCTAGTTTATAATGGATGATCAATACAATTTCTTGACTAAATGAATATCCCTTCACAAGCTGTTATCTCAGCCTGGAATACTAACAGGAGCGAACATTTATCAAGAATTTATATGCTAAACACTGTGATGACATCACAAATCGGTTAATCCTATAGATGGAGCAAAGATGGGAAATACGCATGTGGTATGTAAAGCCGGGGATGTTTCTGCTGGATTTCATAACTATCAAAGCATATGTGAGGAAAGAGCAAAAAAGATTGAGTCAAATATGCTATTAAGTCTAGATATCCTTATGTTATGGAGAACACCAAGCGATCAAAAAGTAGAGATACGTACGTGGATCAATGCGGATTTGTTTCAAAGAGCTGAATTTCCAATTGAATTTCCATTCTTTTCGCAGGGATAAGTAACAAGAAACTAGAACTGCCCTTTATTTCGCTAAATTTAGAAACATCATTCTTTTTGTATCTTCACAGATTGCAAGACCGGGAGCAGAGGTTGGTTAAAAATCATTATTTTAGCTCCCTCTGCTGGCGGTGAATATGCTTTTAGCCGATGACAGGTGAAGAGTGCAATCATTGCTAAAAGATAGGGATGGAATTGTTCACCATTCTGCTACACTTCCCATATTAAAGGCAGGACGCACACAATCTTTTAAAAACAATTTTAATAGACTAAATGATATTTAATTTGCATGAGAAAGTGTACAATTCAATGGGTTTTAGTATGTTTACGGAGTTGGGTGATAAACAACATAATTTAATTTTAGGACACTTTCACCAACTTGGAAAGAATCCTTCTATTCATTAGCTCCCTCTCCCTATTTATTTCTCTATCGTCTTTTCCTCTAGTTTCTGGTCACCGCTAATATACTTTCTGGGTCTGTCGGTTTATCTATTCTGGTCATTTCATATAAATAGGATCGTGGTATTTTGTGACTGGCTTTTCTCAATTAGCATAACATGTCTGAAGTTTAATCCATGTTGCAGTATGTTCAGTCCTTCATTCCTTTTTATTGCCAAATGTTATTCCATTTTATGGATATGCCATATATTGCTTTTCTGTTCCTCAGTTGATGGACATTTGGGTTGTTTCTACTTTTTGGCTATTATGAATAATGCTGTTATGGGCATTACTGTACAGGATTTTATGTGGAAACATTTTCAGTTCTCTTGTCTAGATACATAAGGAGTGTGTTTGGTTGGAAAAGCTGCCAGAATGCAATATACCAGAAATAGATTGGCATTTACAAAGGGGATTTATTAGGTTATAAATGTACAGTTCTAAGGCCATGACAATGTCCATATTAAGACATCAAGAGGATACTTTCACTGAAGAAAGTCTGATGGCATGCAGGGTTTTTCTGTCACCAGGGAATGCGTATGACTATGTCTGCTGGTCCCCTCAGCTTCTGGTTTCAATGGCTGTCTCCAAAATGGCTCTGAGTGTTTCTTTCTCTCTCTGCTTCTCTATATGTCTCTGAGTTCTCTACATCCTCTCATAAAGGACTCCAGTAAATGATTAAGACCAACCTTGAATTGGGTGGGTCACATGTCCATGGAAACAACTAATCAAAAGGTCCCACCCGCAACAGGTCTGTCCCCACTAGAATGGGTTAAAAGGACATGGCTTTTCTGGGGTACGTAACAGTTTCAAACCAGTACAGAGTGGAATTTCTGAGTCATGTCTATGTTTACTATTTTGAGGAGCTGCCAAACTGGTTCCCACAGTGGGTGCATCATATTACATTCTTACACACATGCTCTTTTGGATAAATATTTAACGTAATACTTCAGAGAAAACATAAATTTAATAAATGTTATCACATTCTTTCATTTTACTTATGTGCTCTTGATTCATTTTTATTCTTTTTTTGGTCTCGATTGTCTTCTCCATTACCACTGTGAGATCTTCTTAGTTTTCTCCCTTGTAAAAAATGGGTGGTAAGGTGATGTTTTCCAAGCTTCCACTTAGTTAAAAAATATTAAGCCGGATTGTAAAACAAAAGCATTGCCTTGATTGCTAGCTTCTCCAGTGCCAGGGCTGGAAAGCTCCTAAAGAAGTGTATCCTGGCAGTTTGGAGTGTTGCTCTTGAGTCAAACTGTCTGGGTCTAGAACCTCCAACTCCCACATTCTCACTACATAATCCTAGGCAAGGATTTCTTAAGCCTCACATGGGAAATGGTTAACAATACTAGCAGTAATCTATTGGAATTGTTATGGGGACCAAATGAGACAAAATGCTATTGCAGTGCCAGGTGCACGCACAGGGAGCTCTAGGTAAGCGCTGGCTGTTATTTTGTTTCCAGGGAGCTCTAGGTAAGCGCTGGCTGTTATTTTGTTTCCACATCCTTCCTTCTCAGCTCTCTGAAGTTGGCAGTGAACAGTTCTGTAGGGGTAAATGTAGCTCTTGGAAAGAGGGTGGATATTTCATTAACCTAGGGGCTTCTTTACAAGCAGAAATGGGAAAAGAATAGTCAATCAACATGGTTGCCATATCACATCTATTTCTTTATCTTTTGAAGCAAATCATCTCAATCCTGGCATAAAGCTTGTGGCGCCAAATGGTTGAAAAATAAGATAAAAAAAGATTCTGAACTTTTTATTAGTTTTATTTCCCCCAAACACTTTTCAGGTCATTCATCCTATTTAAAATTTTATAAAAGAAATGGGCCCCTGCTACACAAAATGCTCATAAGTGTATAGACCCACGGTTTGTTATACTTCAAGGGTAGTTATATATTGGCACATTGAAGACACTTGAAGCCCATGGACCCATGGACCCAGTTTTAAAAAGCACTGCATTAGACATGAGGAATTATTTATTTGTGCAAACAGTCCTTCAGGCATTCTGAAATTCTTTGTTTTCACTTAAAATTTTTTTACTCTAATTCCGCCCAGAAAATGTGGAAAAATGTATGTGTCCATCATTATGCTTGCATCATTAAAATAGCCAACTCATTAGCTTCTTTACAACTTTTTTCTTTTATCCCAGGCACGGAAAAACTGTCTCCAAATTCTCAGCCCTGAGTTTGTAAGTTGAGTCCTACTATTCCTACACCTAGGAATCTAGCAGAATTCACTATCTAGTGTCTTAATCCAGAGATAGAGACAAGTTTTAACTCTATCACTCTTTTTCACATACATTCAAAATGAACCTCTCAATTCTCAATCACAAAGCTGAATCTCCACTATGAGTTGATTGAAAAAGTTGTTTGGCCATTTATAAACTGGAACTTTTTAATGGCTAAATATGTTAAATTTACTCTTGGGAAACAGAAAGTTATAAACTGCAACTCCAGTCTGCTACTGTGTAAAAAGGTGATAACCCACAATATATTATGTTATATTTTATTTTTTCTTGAGAGTTCTTTGGACCGGTAATGCAAAAGGCATTTCAAAGTTTGGATTGCCCTGAAGAGAAAATGCCAAGTATTTAAAATTGTGTGCTTAGTTTTCAATGTGGAGAAACGAATCCCAGATTCAATGAACTCACTCAATTTTTCAGAGCTCTAAAGTGCATTTGCAATTAAAATTCTGTACTTGCTGTGCACTGGCTGACTTTTTCTCCTGGAAAATTTTGTTTCGCCGAGAAATCTAAAATCCCACGATTGATCTGGTTTTGCTCACAAAACCGTGATGATTTAAACAGGACTCCCAGAGATAGAACAATGGCAAAACCAAGGGATGCAATTTACTGAGCTTGGGTTACAGGAAACATATTTAATAGCTGACAGTTCTTTTCTTGTTTTCATCGTTTTCCATCTAAATTCCTACAAAATCAGATTGTCTTTAAATAGATACTGCTGCTATTTGGGGTAAGGTTTAGTTTCACCTCCCTGAAGAAATAAAGATTTTTGTAAAGACTCATTGTACCTTATGGCCTCACATATAATGGGCCTAAATCAACCAAAATGATCACCATAGATAACACTCTAAAATAGTGATACAATAAGAACACCAAAGATGAGAAACATAGCTTCAGACCGTTTAATGCAGTCCTCAAAAAACCAAGGGATAATGGGTGGTAAATGGTGGTCAAAAGGATTTCGTTTGAGAGCAATCCCATTTTGGTTGTTTTGGAGATGTACTACAGGCTGATCTTAAAGGTTCCTGAGGAGTGAAAGGAAGGAGAGTAGTTTGAGAAAACGATCACTTGTGATTGGGTTTGGGTTTGGCAGGATGTCAATCACCACAATAATGGATTATATTCATTGAGTACGTAGTCTATGTCACAGGTAAGCTTATTGTATATACAATCTCATTTGAATAACAATGGAATTTTGGATTATCCCCTCCCACTCTGAATGGCTGCATAATGTGGTGGTTGAGGACAGGTGCAGATTTTGAGTTCTTCTTCCACCACTGGTTGTCTATGTGACCCAAGGTAAGTTAGTCTCTGAGTCTTGGTTTCTTAATCTGTAAAGTCACTGGGTTTTGCCAGGATTAAATGATATAGGCCGGTAAACAGAGACAGCCAAACCGTCCTGCAATTTGAAGATAATGGGACCAATGGGTGTGGGTATAGGGTGCTTTAGGAACAGCTGGAAGGAGGACTTTCTGCTCTCCTAGGACCTTGGGGATGCAGGACTTCCTGGAGGAGCTGTCCAGTAAGTCAGGAGGAAGTGATGGTACAGGGTGGTAGTGCAGGGTGTGCTGGATTGAAGGAGCAGTTTGTTCTTGGGAAACTGCATGTTGCTGTACAGTACGAAGGGTACGCCGGGCAGGGATGGGTCTGGCTATGAGGCTTAGAGAATTAAGGCAGCCCAGCTCATAAAGCACTTTGAATGTCCTTTTAGGGAGCTTGAACTTTCTTCTGAGGTAAGGGGGGGAGGAAGTAAAGCGTTTTAAGTAGGGGAATAACATAATTGGATTTGCTTTGTGTGCCATTCACTCTCTCTCAGATTAAAGATACTGTCTCTGAATAAAGACCCCTTCTTGACCCCTAGTTTGAGTAATCTTGGCCTCTTTGGTTTGGGGACTGTCATCAGGTGAGCTAACAGTATTTGACTCTCTGTTCTAATTTTCTGTTATAGCTTCATATTCCTCTGAATTGCTTCCCTCTCTGAGAGGGGGCTGGGTAAGAGAATGGAAAACGAGCATCTCTGCTCACAGACATTGCTGGACCACAGGAAACCTCTATTTTTCGAGTCAATGTATTGTTTATTTGTGGATTATACACTTATTATATTAAATGCAGCTTAATTTAATCTCAGGTTGACTTTCAATAGCTTTTTTCTGGATTTCAACCACTTACTGAGTTGACATGTGCTTAGGAAAAGGAAACCATTTTCCAATGTTTCTTTTAGTAAAATATTAGAAAAGTACATTTGTAGATGCCCTACCTTTTCTTACCTGCAAGCTATCTACTTGTTACCTGAGCCAAATACAAAACAAAATCCAATTGCATAAGGATATTTTTGGAGGGAGGTGGAAGGTAGGATCTGTGCTTCTGATCACTTTGAATAGAGAATTACCTCTATTTATGATCATAACTTTATATTCCCAGAAAAGGCCAAGAAAATTATGATTTTTAGAAAATTAGATATTGTGTTTCTATGTTTTATTTTATTAAGTGATTGGCAGTTACTATTCTATAAAATATTTTTCAAAATATCAATGTTTGCATAGCTGCAAGATTAAAGTTTGATATGACAAAAATAAGAAGTCTCAAAGGACAAAAGTATTTCTGCTTTGTATTTCTTGGTGAAGCAGGCATTTACTATTTTGAAATTCAGGTGATGTTTATTTAGAACTTGATATATTCTAGACTATCCACACCCACAAATAATAATCTATGCATAGTATTCAGAGACAATTAGAATTTAATTGCAATGAAAGTTAAATGTCTGAAGACTATTGGAAAAAAATTCTTAAGAAAGAAAAATGTGCATAATGGAAATCAAATATATTTGCCTTGAGTTGTTCATAAAGTGCCTTAGCACTCTTGGAGCATTTTTTGTTTTACTAACACTGTTAAACCCCATCTGGTGTTTGTAAAGTCTTTTACTATCCCCTTCTGGGACAGGCAGACATTGGTTTGCATGATTGTGTGTTCCCAAAATGTTTTTTAAAAGTATCTAGTGGATTTATACCAACTGTAGCAGGATGATAGAAGACCACATTTCCATTATAATGACTTCAGGAATGGAGACAAATGTCATCAGGTCACAAAAGATCCATCAGTTTTACAGTGTCTGACATTTGAGGAAGAAAGTGAATGATTAGTGGTTTTCAAACGTTGTTTGGAATTCGACATCCTGTGTAGATATTACTTGAAAAATATTTATAGGTCCTGAGTCAGTGAGATGCAATTTGTTCTCCATGGAATTGATACTAGAATGTGTGGATTATAACCCTGAACTTTAGTCTTTTCAATAAATCCCCTGGAATTATCACTATTGCCAGCAAACAGTTTGTGTTGCCTCCTTCAGTGATTTTTATTTTTATCATGACAGCCCTATGTACTGGTTTGAAATTATTGTCTCCCCCAGAAAAGGATTGTTCTTCTAACACTGGTTCAATATTGCAGGGTGGGACCTTTTGATTAGGTTGTTTCCATGGAGATGTGACACACCCAATTGTGGGTGTGACCTTTTGATTACATGGAGATATGACTCCCCCCATTCCAGGTACGTCTTAATTAGTTTATTGGAGTCTTTAAGAGAGGTCATAGACAGGAAAGAGTGCAGAACTGATGCAGACGCAGACCTCTGGAGATGCTTGGGGACAGACAGAAGCTCAGAGAGGAGGCCACTGGAACTAGTTGCTGAAAGCACTGAAACCCCAAAGCAAAGGGCCAGAAGACGTCACCATGTACCTTCCCATGAGATGCTAAGCAAGCCAGAATCCAGAGTTTTGCCCCAGAGAAGCTAAGTAAGGGCCTCAGATGCCAGTCACGTGCCTTCCCAGCTGACAGAGAAATCCCAGATGCCATTCAGTCTTTCTTCAGAGTCAAGGATGTCTTAATTCAGACAATTTTAAGGCCTTAGAACTGTAAACATGTAACTAAATAAATCCCCTTTATAAAAGCTGATCCATTTCTGTATTTTGCATTCTGGTAGCTTTAGCAAACTAAAGCACTCCATATCTCTGGAAATCAACAAGTTTTTTTGTATAGAGTGAAAGTCATTTACTTAAGCAAACATTTATTGACTACCTACTATATTCAAGGCAGTCTGATAGTCATGGAAGAAATGGAAAAGAATAAACAAGTTCACTATTTTCAAACACCTTATAATCTAGGTGGAGTTTATAGGGAAAACACAAGGTAAGCTAAGTGCAAAATATGAAAAAAAATGTTACAATAACATTGCAAAAAGATTGCTTCCAATTGACTAGGGTATTGTGGTAGTTAGAGTCAGTTGTCAGCTTGGCCAGGTGAACGTGCCTAGTTTTGTTGCTGCAGACATGAGCCAATGGTACGTGAACCTCATCTGTTGCTAATAACATCTGCAGTTGGCTAGGAGGCGTGCCTACTGCAATGAATGACGTTTGACTTAATTGGCTGGTGCTTAAATGAGAGAGCACAACGTAGCACAGCCAAAGCAGCTCAGCATACCTCATCTCAGCATTTGCAGCTCAGCCCAGGCCTTTGGGGATGCAGAAAGAAATCACCCCGGGGAAAGTTGTTGGAACCCAGAGACCTGGAGAGAAGGTCAGCAGAGATCACCCTGTGCCTTCCCACGTAAGAAAGAGCCTCAGTGGAAAGTTAGCTGCCTCTCCTCTGAAGAACTAACAAAATAAATCCCCTTTAATTAAGAGCCAATCCATCTCTGGTGTGTTGCATTCCGGCAGCTAGCAAACTAGAACAGGTATGGAAAAGGACCTTGGTCAAAGTAGTATTTAAAATAAGCATTGAAGGATAAATATATCTTTAATTTAGAGCAGGTGGTAGATACAGGTCATTACATGTAAAGTATATAGTTGTATATAATATAATTTAAAAGTACATTTAAAATATCATGTTTCTTGATAAGATCATACAGAAGTCAGGTTTCTAGACTCCTGCATACCCCATCTTTATATAGTTCTTGTCACAAATTATGTTTATACATCATGAATCCAAAACCACTGATTCATCAGTACATCTTATATATTTGCCCTTTAGATCATGTAGGAAGTAAGAAGTGGAACTATAAACCAAGAAAACAATAGTACTGGCATTTATATTTACCCATGTCATTACCAGAGATATTCCTTTCTTCATGTGATTTCAATCTATCATTGTGCTGGTTTGAAAGGATATATGAACCCTGGAAAAGCCATATTTTAATCAAAATCCCACTTCGTAGAGGCAGAATAATCCCTATTCAATACTGTATCTTTGAAACTGTAATCAGATTATCTCCCTGGAGATGTGATTTAATCAAGAGTGGTTGTTAAACTGGATTAGGTGACAACATGTCTCCACCCATTTGGGTGGGTCTTGATAAGTTTCTGGAGTCCTATAAAAGAGGAAACATTTTGAAGAATGAAGGAGATTCAGAGAGAGCAGAGAATGCTGTAGCAACTCGAAGCAGAGCCCACCAGACAGCGACTGTTGGAGATGAAGAAGGAAAATGCCTCCCAGGGAGCTTCATGAAACAGCCAGGAGAGAAAGCTAGCAGATGATGCTGTGTTTGCCATGTGCCCTCCCTCCCAGCTGAGAGAGAAACCGGGACCACGTTTGCCGTGTGCCTTCTCCCTTGAGAGAGAGACCCTGAACTTCATCAGCCTTCTTGAATCAAGATATCTTTTCCTGGATGCCTGTGATTGGATATTTCTATAAACTTGTTTAATTGGGACATTTTCTCAGCCTTAGAACTGTAAACTAGCAACTTATTAAATTCCCATTTTTAAAGCCATTCGTTTCTGGTATATTGCATTCTGGCAGCTAGCAAACTAGAACAATCATCTATTGTCATTTCCTTTCACCCTATAGATTTCTCTTTAGCAGCTCATGTAGAGGCAGGCTAGTGGTGATGAACTCCTTCAGCTTTTGTTTAGCTGAGACTGTCTTAATTTCTTCCTCAGTTTTTAAAGTTAGTTTTGCCAAACGTGGAATTCTTGGTTGGCAACTTTTTGCTTTCAGCACGTTAAATATGTCATCCCTTCAAGTTCACTGATTCTCTCTTCTGCCAGCTCTAATCTGCTGTTGAACTTCTCTAGGGAACTAAAAAAATTTTTTTTATTGTGATCCTTAGCCCTGTTTGGTTCCTTTTTATAATTTCCATCATTCTATTGATACTCTCTTTGTGTTCATTTATCATTTTCCTGATTTCCTTTAGCTCTTTGTCCATACTTTCCTTCAGCACTTTGAGCATATTTAGAACCTTTTTTTTAAAAAAAGTCTTTCTCGGGAATGTCCCAGCTCTGGTCCCCCTCACTGATGGGTTCTAATGGTTTAGTGGTTTCTAAGTGCCTCTCCAGACAGGGCAAGTTTAATGAGTATCCCAGTAAACGACAAGACAGATTGGGCCAGACATATGTGCTCCAGTACGGACATAAGGGTTATTCTGTTCTCTCTGTAACAGAGACCAGGGTCCCACAATGGGAGGAAAGTCTGCTCCACGCAGAGGTGGTGAGGGGTGGTGGAGGTGGTGAGGGGTGCAGGAGGTGCCAGCTACAAAACGATGAAATCCTACTGCTGTTGACTAGCATTTTTCTTGATTTGGTGCTCCTCCTGTTACTGCAGACCTTTAACTGTTTTCTGGAGCCCTGAGAAGTTGTTTCTCCAATTTGTGCTTTAACAAGATCACCCTGCCTGCTGGGTTAGAGAACAGAATAGACAAAGTATGGAAGCAAGAAGAGTTAGGAGGTTCTTGCTATTGTCCTGGTAATAAATGAGAGTTGTTGGACTTTGGTAGCAGTGGAGACGAAGACTTGTGTAAGAGTTAAGGGTGACACAAGATTTTTAGCTTCAGAAACTGGGTGACCAATGGGGACATATACTGAGTTGGGGAAGGCTCTTGATTTCTCCAAGATAATTGTAAAATGACCTATCTTACAAGATTGTTGTTATTGTGGGAATCAAATAAAATGAAATAACTGATATAAAGTATCTGGCACAAAGTAAGGGCACAGTAATTGTTAGTTACCATTTCTACATCAAACAACTGTAACTAAGCAGCTATAAAAAGGTGGGGTGGAAGTAAATTAAACATTTTTTTTTATAACTCTAGACCTCAAAATGTGGTGTTTAAAAAAATTTTCATTTCATATCTTTTATACAGACCTAATTTTTTGTTGCTTGTGTTAGATGTGAATTCACCCAGAAATTTTATATTGAGAGAATGGCTCCTAAAGGAAATGTAAGTGGTGCTATGAATGTGGCATGTGAGATACTATATTATGGGAATGTAAAGTGTAGAAGATGAGTTATTTACTGTATACCTGCAAGGATGTTCCCATCCAAAGACGTGCTTGTGATGGTTGAATTGGACTGGCTGTATTGTGATGCCCACAGGCCTTAATTCAAACTTAAGTTACAGTGGGACTCTAATGTCACTATTAAATGGTTCTGCAGCTTGGGCCAGCAATGGAATCATCATTGTGTATCATATTAAATAGCAGATGGCAAGACAGTGCTGGCATTCTGGAGGCTCACCTGTGCTCTTGCATAAGAGCCACACTAGTTGAAACTGTTTGCTTTCAGGTAGCTCATCATAAAGGTGATCTTGAATGTGGTAGTCTTGACTGCAAGCTGAGAGGGCTGAAATAATTGTACAAAGTCTTACTGAAAAATTTCCTACATTTGCAGCATGGTTGAAGATGGCTGAGAGGCAGTTTCTACCATTAGACCAATTTAACATCCAGCAACTGAGCTGTACTCTGTTAGAATCCTTAAAGCGAAAGAGGCAGAGCCACAAATGGTGATTTGATAGCTAAGAATGTTGATTGGTGCATGAATTATGTTTTCAGATGGAAAAATACTGGCCATCTAACTGAACTTAGGATGTTAACTATGGAGACATTACTTCACTTATTTAACTGATATTTATTGAGCACCTTGCATGTTCCTTGTACTGTTTTAGAGACAAGGGGAACATCAATGAACAAACCAGACAAAGCTTCTGCCATCATAGAGATTATATTCTAGTGCAGTGGGAAAACAAGAAAAAGTTAAACAAATAAGTGTGTAATGTAATGTAAGGTGATGATAAACACTTTGAGAAAAAATATAGTGGGATAAAGGGATAGAGAACCAGTAGAGGTTCTGTCATAGACACCATAGGAAAGGCTTCTCTGACAGGTGATTTGCTAATGGATTAGGAATGGGATATGAAATAAAGATTTTGGGGCCTGAGCCAAATGTGGTGTCATTTATTGAGATGATTAACAGTGGGAAGAGAAAACGAGAGTTCAGTTTTATTTGTGTTACTCTGGGAAGAGCTCCAGACACCCATGACTCCTGTGTTGAGGAGGCAGTAGGTTGCATTATCTTGTGTTTAAAGAAGAGATAAAGAATGAAGACATACATTTGGATGTCCTCAGTTACTGTAGATGATATTTGATAAGATCGCCTAGAGAGGGAGTATGGATAAAGAGGAGAAGCGGTTGGAAGGCAGCATCCTGAGGCATCCTGATGTTTAGAGATCAGGAAGAGAAAAGAGAACCAGCTAGAGAGGCCAGTAAGGTATGAGGAAAGTTAAGAGATTGAGATATTAGGGAAGCCCCGTGAAAGAAATTGTTCTAAGAATGGGTGGGCAACTGTGTCAAATCTGTATCTGAAGTTTTGAGGACTGAGCTAACCACAGGATTGGGCAATGGGGAAGTCACAAAAGCAGATGTAAAGACCATCTTTCTCCTCTCCATTCCTCCAGATTGAAGGAGCCAGTAGGAGGTAAGCTGGAGGGAAGGCAGAACGGTAGCCAAGTTCTAACTACATCACGCCCAGTGAGTCTGGTCACAGGGCTGGACCGAGGGGCAGGAAGTGAGTAGAGGCAGTATGATTGTTGTTTGGGGTTGAGCACATTAAAATGGATCATCCCTTTGTCTACATTTTCCCTGTATTTCAAGATCTGATCAGTGATGTTTCAATCATGCATTGAACTGACTCATCTCATGCTTTCAGGCTGGTTTTTCCAGCTCCTTTTGTTATAATCTTAACAACCATCATGTTAATCTATTACTTTCTTCCAAAAAGTTGTTAATTGCTGTCACATCTGGAAAATGTATTGGGGGAGCAGTTGGTTACTCTGCTCCCTCTGATTTGGATGGCTTTTATGGATTGAGAAGAGGAATGGAAGGAATTATCTGATAAAAGAGCACTGGGCTAATCAGACACATTGAGTTTTAGATAGTTCCCGCTTGACCAACTGTATTGAATCATTTTGGACATTGTTTTTCTCATCTGCATAATTTATGCCTTGGTTGATGTATGTAATAGAACAGTCTTAAGAACGTTAAGATCCAGTCCATGGCAAACTATACAATGTAATTTAAAACACTCATTTGCACTAGTCAGTGTATTAGTAAGATGGCAATGACTGAAAATAATAATAGAAAACACCCACTGAAAATGGCTTTAACAATGAGGAAAATTTATCATAAAACAAGAAAAAGACTTGAGAGCTAACGCCAGCTTTGTTTAATAGCATTTATCTCTTAGGGTTATTGTGAAGATCATCTTATGAAGCAATAAAATTATTATTCACTCTCACCAGATGTGTTAACTAAGAAGCAGAAAGGTTATTTAAGTTGCCCAAGGTACAGAAAGCCAGAGAGTGGCAAAGTAAGAATCTGTCTGACTCCAGACCAAACTCAGGCTCCTTTCAGGGTCAATTCAGGATGCTTTCAGTTCCGTTATTTGCTTTGTCTGCTGATATCAAGATTAAATGGAAAACCATGTGGTGAACTTGAAAGATATTAATCACCAGATTGGTTACCAAGTATCAAGCTATGGTAAGAGCTGATACTTGATCTTATGAAATGAAAAAAGTTATCCATTTTTAACATGCAGTGATAGCTTCTGGCCACTAGAGGACACTATGCAGACAACATCTTTCAGGATATAGCAAGGCCCTTCTTTATGTTTGTCTTCAAGGTAGTGCCATGTTTTGCAGTCTCAGAAAAGAGTCCTCGGGCTACTGCTAAAGCTGTGTCAAAAACTCCTGGTTGCCACGTTGGGGTTTTAACTTTGTCTCAGGGCAGTCCCCACCCATGTTGACGTTTGCTTCTAAATCTCATCATTCCTTTAGAACCTTCCCCTCTTCACCCTAGACACCTATCCTTCGGATAGTGCCCCAGATGTTTTACTTTCTGGTTACGCTAAAGGTTCCCAACTCCCCATTGATCTATCAGTTTCAGCTAACCGCCTGTGTTCTCAATTTAGTTAAATTGAATTATTATTTTTCATTCTTCTGAATTCTGCTCTAGAGTTAGCATAATCATTAACATTAGAAAAAGATTCTAGGATTGATTAGCCCTTTGTTTTTGTTCTTTTTCCTATTAAGTCAAGGCTTATCCATGTTGGTGTTAGTTGGTACAGTTTCTAAAAGCAGATCTTTTTTTTTCTTTTACTTTTAAAAATATATTTTTATGGAGGTATCTTCATTCGCATATAACCCATCCAAAGCACACAGTCAGTGGCTCACAATATCACCAATAGTTGTGTATTCGTCACCATGATCATTTTCAGAACATTTGCACCATTTCAGAAAAAGAAATAACAAGACAAAGGAAAAAACCTGTACTCCCATACCCCTTATCCCTCTCTCTCATTGACCACTAGTATTGCAATCTACCCAATTGTTTTCATCCTTTATCCTCCCTGCCCCCTGGAATTTTTATTTTATTTTTATTTTGTTTAACTTTTTTTATTGTATAATATAGCAGATATACAAAGCAAAGAAAGAGAAAAGAAAGCAATAGTTTTCAAAGTACTCTTCAACAAGTAGTTATAGGACAGATCCCAGAGTTTATCACAGACTACCATACCATCATTTCAGATTTTTCCTTCTAGTTGCTCCAGAAAATTGGAGGCTAGAAGGAGTAAATACTTTGTTTTTTATCATCACAATCAACTTTTTTTTTCTTTTTTTGTGAAAAATACCATATGTACACAAAAGAAATAAATTTCAAAGCACAGCACTACAATTAGTTGTAGAACAGATTTCAGAGTTTGGCATGGGTTACAATTCCACAATTTTAGGTTTTCACTTCTAGCTGCTCTAAGATACTGGAGACTAAAAGAAATATCAGTTTAATGATTCAGCAATCAGATTCATTTGTTAAATTCTATCTTCTCTGTATAACTCCACCATCACCTTTGATCTTTCTGTCCTACTCTTTAGGGGTATTTGGGCTATGGCCAGTCTAACTTTTTCATGTTGTAAGGGGCTGTCAATAATATGGGGTAGGGAGAGGGAAATAGCTGATAATCTGGAGAGGCTGGGCCCTCTAGGTTTTAGGACTTATCTGGTCCAAGGATCCATCTGGAGGTTGTAGGTTTCTGAAAAGTTACTCTAGTGCATGGACTCTTTGTAGAATCTAATATATTGCCCTAGGTGTTCTTTAGGATTGGCTGGAATGGTTTTGGTTGGGGTTTGGCAAGTTATGATAGGTTGCAATTTCTAACTGAAGTTTGTATAAGAGTGACCTCCAGAGTAACCCCTTGTCTCTATTTGAACTCTCTCTGCCACTGCTACTTTATTAGTTACACTTCTTTTCCCCCTTTAGGTCAGGATGAAATTGTTGATCCCACTGTGCCAAGGCTGGACTCATCCTAGGAGTCATCTCTCACACCACCAAGAAGACTTTCACCCCTGGATTTCATGTCCCAGGTAGTGGGGAGGGCAATGATTTCACTTGTAGAGTTAGACTTAGAGAGACTGAGACCACATCTGAGTAACAAAAGAGGTCCTCCAGAAGTAATTCTTAGGCATACCTACAGGTAGGCTAAGCTTCTCTGCTACCTGCGGAAGTAAAAGTATATCCTTTTTTCTTTTTCTTTTTACTAAGCCTCCAACATATTGGGTACTTACAAGGCTACATGATGAAGTAGATTAATGTTCAGAGTTAAAATTAAATGAGACAAATTACAAATGAGAAATACAAAGGTTTTACAGATAGCAGGCTTAATTACACTTATAAACTTTGGGTCATAGTTACTAAAGATAATATATTAACTTATGTTTCAATCAGTCATTGAGTGACTGCTATGTGCCAGTTGGTGTTTTGGTTCTGAAGGAGCTTTAATTCTCATGGGATGAGAGAGACAATGAACAAAATAATTAGATTTACTATGTTCGAAGGTGATTACCAGTATGAAAACAAAAAAAGGAAAATAAAGTTGGAAAGGAGAGTGGAGCGTGCCTGGGGCTGGGATAGGGAGTGTTCAGTTCTAAATAAGATGACAAGGGAAAGCCTTACCTAGAAGTTGACATTTGAGCAAAGACCTGCAGGAGTTGAAAAAGAAACATGTGGGAATATCTGGGAGAGAAGTATTTTAGTCAGAGAGGCCACCCAGGGTCAGGGCTGTAGGCAGCAGGAGCCTAAATTACCTGGTCGGCGTGCAGTGAGGGAGGGGAAGGGTGGAGCTTTGGAAGGCAGCTGGGGTAGGGTGAGGGTGAGATTGTGTAGAGTCTTGAAGGTGGGCATAAGGTCTTTGCCTTTTTACTCTATGTGAGAAGGAAGACAGCCACTGGAGGGTTTAAGAGAGACATGATATGATCTGAGATATTTTAATTGGATCACTGTGGCTGCCAGATTGAAAATAAGCTGTAAGCAGTCATATACATTTTCTACTTCTACTGTAACAAATCACCACAAATTTATTGCCTCAACACAGCACAAAGTTTTTCTCTTACAGTGCAGGAGGTCAGAAACCTCACTGGCCTCAGATTAAGGTGCCAGAGGGACTGCAGTAACTTTGGAGACTCTGGGGGGAGAAGCTGTTTCCTTGTTTTTTCCAGCTTCCAGAAGCCACCTGCATTCCTTGGCTCCTGGCCCCTTCCTCCAGCTTCAAGTCTGTTTCTCTCTGACCTCCTCCTTCCACTTACAAGTACCTTCGTGACCCATTGGGCCCTTATAAGTGGGCTCACCTGGGTAAATCAGGATAACCTTCCATCTTAAGATCCTTAACTTGATCACATCTGTAAAGTCCCTTTTGCCATGTAAAGTAACAACCACAAGTTTTAGGGATTAAGAAATGGACATCTTGGGGTGGTCATTTTTCTTCCTCCCACAGTTATCGAGGGCATGAAAAAAAAGACCAGTTGGGAGATGATGAGTGCAGTCAACCAGGCGAGAGAAGATGGGTCCCAGGTGGAAGCAGTTGGTAGTGATTTTTTGGTAATATATTACCTATTATTATGATGTATAGGTATTATTATTATGTATATTATGTATTATTAATTATTCTATTACTATATATATTACATATATGAAAATTTACCAAGGTATGATTTATAGACAATAAAATTCACACATTTAAAATAAGCAGTTTGATGGATTATAATATATGTATGCACCCTTGAATCTACGACCCAGATCAAAATATAAAACTTTTAAATTACTCCCAACATTCCTTTTGTGCTTTTTTCAGTCAATACTCTCTGCACCTCCACCAGAGGGATTGATATTCTCATCTTTATCACCAGAGATTAGATTGGTCAGTTCTTGAACGTCACATAAGTGGAGTTCACTCTATATACTCCTTGGTGTCAGCATTCTTTGGCTCAAGGTAATGTTTCTGAAAGTCATCTGTGTGTGTGTGTGTGTGTGTGTGTGTGTGTGTGTGTGTGTGCGCGCGCGCGCACATGCTCTTTTTCATTGCTAAAGAGTATTCCATTGACTATATTTTAAAAGCGGGGCTGACAAGATTTTCTGATGGATCAGATGTAGGATGTGAGAGAAGAAGAATCAAAGACGATGCCAAGGTTTTTGGCCTGAACAACTGGAAGTTGCCATTAACTGAGATGAGCAAGACTGGGGGGAACAAGTTGGGGACATTAGACTATTGGGAACTCAAGTTTGGACATGTAAATCTTTTCTTTTAATAATATTTTTATTGAAATTTCTTCACATACCATCCAGTACATTCAAAGTATACAATCAGTGGCTCACAATATCATCACATAGTGTGAATTCATCACCATGATCATTTTTAGCACATTTACATGACTCCAGATAAAGAAATGAAAAAAGAAAAGCCCCATACATTCTATACAGCTTACTCCTCTCTCTCATTGACCACTAGTATTGCAATCTACCTCAATTTTTTTTTTTTACCTTTTATACCCCTCTCTTATTTATTTATTTTTTGTCCTTATTTTTTACTCATCTGTACATCCCTGGATAAAGAGAGTGTCAGCCACAAGCTTTTCACAATTACACGGTCACTCTGTAAAAAGCTATACAGTTATACAATCATTGGCAAGAATCAAGGCTACTGGAATACAGTTCAACAGTTTAGGGTATTCCCTTCTAGCTATTCTAAATCACTGAAAACTAAAAAGGGATATCTTTATAATGCATAAGAATAACCTCCTGAATGACCTCTCAACTCTGTTTGAAATCTCTCTGCTATGGAAACATTATTTTGTCTCATTTCTCTCTATCCCCCTTTGGTCAAGAAGGCTTTCTCATTCCCATTTTGCCAGGTCCTGGCTCATCCCCAGGTGTTATGTCCCATGTTTCCAGGGAGATTTACACCCCTGGGAGTCATGTCCCATGAAGGGAGGAGGGCAGTGAGTTCACCTGCCAAGTTGGTTTAGAGACAGTTCACATCTGGGCAACAAAAGAAGTTTTTTGAGGGTGATTCTTAGGCATAATTATAAATATGCTTAGCTTCTCCTTTGCAGGAATAAGCTTCACAGGGGCAAGCCCCAAGATCGAGGGCTCAGCCTATTAAGTTGGTTGTCCCCAATGCTTGTGAGAATATCAAGAATGCTCCAGCTGAAAAAGTTTCATATTTTCTTCCTTCCCATCCCTCAAAGGGACTTTTCAAATACTTTTTTATCCTCTGCCCAAATTACTCTGGAATATATTGGGGTATCACACTAACCTGTACAAACTAAGAAGGTTTCCACTTCGTATTCAAGATTCCATGTAATTGTGGTGTTCAAACAAACTGACCATTCAAGTTAAATTAGATAGTGTGCTATCAAAAATATAAATTTTGCACCAAATAAACATCTCTTCCTTTGGTCTCATATAGAAGTTGAAGTTTTAAAATATAGACCATATCATCCTTTACCCTATATTCTGAATTACCTTAGTCCTATCTGGACCAGCTTCATTCATATCTCTAGTTGAATTCTGATCACTTTTTCAACTCTTTTAACAGTTCCTGTATCTTATGGAGTAATGCTGGCTTTCATAGCTTCAGAGCTCTAACTCTGTGTGACATATACCCAAAGTTCTGAGGAACAATCAGGTTATACACAAATAGCTCAGCATCTCTGAATTTAGAGGTAACATTTACAACTCTGGAATAGATGAGGCTGCTGTAAGAGCTTACAATCTAGGAATCATTACAATAGGCCTGATAACCTGATAACCTATGCTCTGGATTTAAATTCTCTGAGTTTGCATATTATACTTAGTCCATATGAGTAAGGCACGATAATATTTGTCTTTTTGTTTCTGACTTCTTTCATTACCTGTACTGTCTTCAAGGTTAACCTAGTTGCATGCCTCACAACTTCATTCCTTTTTATAGCCACTTAGAAGTCCATGGCATGTCTACACCACAGTTTCCCCTTCCATTAGCCAGTTGATGCACCCTTAGGCCACCTCCATCTGTTGCAAATTATGAACATTGCTGCTATAAACACAGTGTGCGAATTGGACATGTAAATCTTGAGATGCACGTTAGATAGCCGAATAGAGATAATGAGAAGGCAGTTGGATATAGAATTTGGGGTTTAGGAGAGTTTTCCAAGTTAGTGATATAAATTTGCACATCATCAGCATTCTGATATTATTTAAAGTCATAGAACTTGAATTGATCAATGTATACAGAGGAACAGAGAAGTCCAAAGATGGAGCCCTACAACACTCCAGTAAGTGTTAAAAGATCATCAGGGAGTTGAGGAGGAACCAGAAAAGTAGACTGAGAAGGAGTAATTAGTGAAGTTAGAGGAAAACCAGTAGCATATACTGTCCCAGAAGCTGACTTGAAGTTTTATGTAGAATTATGACTATGCTAAAATTTATTTTCTGTTTAATTTATTTTAATGTGAAAATCATGTATTTAGTTCTTTTAAAGTTTAGGAACATCTCCACTAATAATATTTTCCAGGAATACAAATAATGGACTGGCAGCTATTACAAAAATGATCAACAAATTGTATCACTAATAATTTTGAAATGACCAAGGATCTAGTAATCAATAGTCTTTTATGATGATTGCTTACTGTGGAATCCTGCTTTAGGCTCTGCCAGTCCCTGAAACTCAGCCTCTTTCTTAAGAAAATTAGCCTTGGTAAGCTTCCCAGGAAATAGATTATAGAACTTGGGACCCAAGAAAAATATATCAAATCTATTCAGCATCAAATAGAGGTTTTTAAAAAAGTCTTGGACTTCTATGCAAGCCAACAGAACACATGTTTAAATGTGTCTAAACACATTTTTTCAAGTGATGTAATAGGACATTTCAAATGATGTAATAGTAAACATCCTTTTACTTTTAAAGAGGGTAGGAAGTTTCTTTTTAAAAATCACCCTAAAAATGAGGCTTCACTGGAATAAACTCAAAAGGTGCACTCGTGTAAACCAGGACTAAGCCAATTTCCACCTACATGTCCACTGCCAGTTGACCAAGTGACACCTCAGTTGTTCTAAGTTTCTCCCAAGAGGTGAATGACAGCTCTTCTCATATCCTGAATTTGTTTGTTGTTTTGGTTTTCTGATGAGAGAAAGGACTCCTTGAACTAGGCTGCTACCATAAAATTTTTTTTGGTGTGATTGTAAGCAAACAGCAACCATAGACCCATATATTATTTATGATGTGCTTATGGAACTTGTGAAACTAATGATGAAAAGTCCACGTGTGTTAGCGTGATGGTGTAATAGTCAAAATAGCTTGCAAGTGGAAAATAATGCATCATGCCATAGTTTCCATTTTAAATATTTTTCAGATCTCCCAGAGCTTTTAATACGACTGTGCTATGAACCCCATCGTTTGGAGAAGAAATTACACAAAAATGTCCCTCAACAGATTGACTGATGCTAGCTAATGATGGCAGTGTCACCTATTCTAATGGAAGACTTGTCAGCAACATTTTATAAGATTGACCATATGGTGTTGTAGTCTTAGTTACATTTCCTGGTTGGGTTGGTTGATAACTGCTTGCTATTTTATTTTTTAATTTAATTTAATTTTATTATTATTTTTTTACATGGGCAGGCACCAGGAATCGAACCCGGGTCCTTGGGCACAGCAGGCAAGCGTTCTTACCTGCTGAGCCACCGTGGCCCGCCCAGCTTGCTATTTTAAACTGGTGTTTGGAAATAGGTGAAAGAGTGAATTATATTCTCCAGAAGAGCTCCTGTCATGTTTTAAAAAATGATTGTAAGCCATCCTTTATTTATTGAGGAGAGTGAAATCATGGCCAATAACAAAGATGTGAGTGGTAGCCTAATTAGTTGTGTACCAAATTGTGTGATTGAAAGATACCTACTTGTTTTGTATATATTCTCCATGTATGTGTTTCCAAAAAGTAGCTCTAGACACAAGGAGAGGGACTTAAATTTATGCAGATGTTAAAAATCAACTAGGGAGTAAACTTGGGTTAATCTCACTCCAAATATGTGGGAACTCAAAATGCATCGGAAGAAATTCCACTATGAATACTGATTAGCTTAATTGAAATACTTTAGGTCTTGTACGTTTATAAGGATAAAGTGCTGGGGAGTACAAATTCAGCAAATATTTATTGAATTTAATTAGAGAATTGAACTGGGCTGGGCTTGCAATCTAATCACTGTTGATCAATTTCTTTTGCTAGTTTATTAATTCAATTCACCTATTCATTTGTTTCACATTTGGTTTCTACCATGTATAGTAGAATATGCTATGGTCTCAGAGGAGATATAAAGAAAAAGACAGAGACTTTTATTTTTATTTTTTTGGCATGGGCAGGCTCTGGGAATTGAACGGATATTGATTTTTGTTATGGGAGATGACATGTATGAAAGTAACCAGATAATAAGGTAGGAGATTATTATAAGGGGAAAAGATATTCTGAGTTCCATGTTACAGGAATACAGCCTTTTAGAACCCCAAACAGTGATAAGGTCCTTTGCTTATTTACCAATTTTAAACTCTTTTCAAGTGATGTAATAGGAAATTTTATTTAATGAGAAAACTTAGTTTTAAATTCCACTTCTTTAACACTAAGGCTATAGTTCCCAGGTAGTGAGATTGACAAGAAATTTCCTCAAGAGATTTGGCCATGCTGCTGAAAGGCTTTGTGGTAACTGAGGGTCTCTGAATTAGCTCTAGCTACTTTTTCTTACAGATAATTTATATTTTAATATGTTTCCAACATGGAATAGGTTTTTAACTTTTTTTTTCTATTTCAAAATTTATTTGAAATCCTGCAGAGAAAACAATACTTTTCATGTATGTACAGTTGAACAGCGGTTACTGTGATTCTGGCTGCTTCGTAAGATGTTTTCAAAGCTCTGAGAGCAGCAACAGTAAAAGTAACAATAGTTTCAGGTTTTATTGCAAAAACATTCAATTTTGCTGCAAAATGAAAAATGGCTGTTATAGTAAGTATGGTATTTTCATGTGTCTATTAATGTTCAACCTTTACCATATTGAACTTTTGAAACTTAATATTTGGCTGATTTAATTTGATCAATAGGAAGACACTACTGATATTCCCTTCCCTCTTCTGGATTATCTTACAGTTTTTGATTAAGAGACGATTGCGCAATGAAACTACAGACCATCATTTTACTTCTTATTTAGTCCATTATGTAAATTAAAACTTGGTGCCGGGAAGACCTGGGTTCAACTTAGGTTTGACCTTTATGAAAACAGGTAATATCCCAAATATTTAATAATCTGGAACGCATTATCATTAACCAGTCTGCCTCGAGTCCTGCTGCTGGTCAGGTGTTTGGCTTTTAGTTCAGGGAGAGATGCTGACATGCTAGGGGACAGTCTGGGCAATGAGGGGACTGGTGATACTTGGGGTGCTTGGGGCGTGTCTACCAATGTGCATGGAAGTATTTCAACATTAACAGCTTGTAAGAATGTCCCATTGTGTATCCACTGGCTCATCTGTTATAATGCGAACACATGCTCATGTAAGTCCTGCCTCCCTCAGAGTTTTTGTGAGGCTCATATAAAATGTTGTGAAATAATAACACATGCCAGGCATCCTGGTGAGTGCATGTAGTCACTAGGTCATACAACACTCACCCAAACCTTATGAGGTAGGCATTGCTATTACCTCTATTACAACAAGCCTGTAAAGCCAACATGTTTATAACCAATATTTATAGAAGGAGAAAGTGGGCTTAGTAAGATTAAGTTATTTGCCCAACAACAACTAGCTAGGGGGTTTCTGGGTAGAGCTCAGATCAAACACCGGTCTGTCCTGAAATGTGAATACAAAAATATTAATGCGTAATTGTAAAAACCGGTTTATTAGCTACGTTATTGTTCCTTCTCATATACATAGATACAGAACTTGTATATTCCACAGCTCAATCCATAAATTGTTTACATTCTTTTTCAGATAGCTAGTAATACCATGACATTCTATTCCTCTGGTCAAAATTTGGCAAAAGGAAATACGAAAACCAGGGACAGAAGGCACAATTAAAACTATTTTAAGTTTGGAAAATGTGATTAGATTTTTAGTTTAGTTTGGCATTTAGTCTTATATTGGCAAGAAATTCTGTCTCTCAAAAAGAGGTTTTCAATTTCTTTATTAATAAACACACTATTAGACATTGTATTGCCTAAATGGCAGATCTGGTAAAAATTTTCAAACGTCATACCTAATGGAGAAACCTTAGAAGTCTTCTCTTTAAGGTCAGTTACAAACAAGAATGCCTGTTATGACCTCTTCTGTTCAAGAAAGGACTGGATGTACTGGCCAGTGAAGTAAAAGACAGCAGGGATAAGAGCATAAGGAAAGAGACAAAACTGTCAGTATGTGCAGATGATTTAATTATTTATATAGAAAACCCAAGAAAATCAACAGACACGCTATTAAAGCTAAAAGAGAATTCAGCATGGTTGCTGAACCCAAATCATAAGTAAAACTCAATAGAATTCTTTCACACTGATGTCAATAGAAAATGGAATAGACCATAACATACTATATACAATAGCAAAGACAAAAAACATATATACTGTCTGGGAACTGACTTATAAAAGCAAAAGATATGTTACAAAGAAATAGTAATTCAGTGTAATGGATACTAAAAGTGCTAAATATACATAGAATAGAAACAAAAATAGAATACAAAACAAATCTATATGTACTTTGGAACTTGGTGAATTGTTTGTTGACCATTGAGGAAAGGGTGAATTTTTAAATAAACAAACTGCATTGTGAAAATTGGGTGAAGATTTGGAGAAAAAGCAGACCCATCACACCACAAACAAAATAATCTCCCACTGGAATAAAGATCTAAAAGTAAAAGAAATAATTATAAAACTATCCTAAAAAACTTTGGAGAATATTTTATGACAATAGGGAGAAAAAGGATTTCTTAAATGAGACGAAAAGCACAGACTATCAAGAAAAAATAAGGTAGAATTGATGACATTAAAATAAAAGACTTCTGTTTTATGTAGGACACTATACACTGATTGGAAGAAGATATTTGGAATGTGAACAATAAACAATGGATTAAAAAACAAGAAATCCTACGAATCAACAACAAACAAAATTAAAAAGAAAAGTGGACAAAGAATAATACAAAGAGATAAGTCACAGAAGGGCAAAACTCAAATGACTAAAAAGTATAGGAAAAGAAGTTTGACTTGGATAAATGCAAGTTAAAACTTTATATGTGAGATTGACTGCTATTAAAAGTTGGATAACTTTTAATCAAGTACTGCCATCGCTGTGGGGAACCGGGAACATTCTATGAGTGCTGCAGTGGCTGTAACCAAGTATGGGCTGCTGCAGCCGTTCTGGGACCAGCTTGGGAATATTTAGGGAAACTGTGTGTGTACCAGCTATTTGATCCAGCAATTCTGTGCTGGGTATATCCCCCAGAGGAAATCTGTGCAAGGACACAAGGAAACATGAATGAGAATAACCCTTTCAGTATTGCTTTTGATAGACTTTTTAAAACTTACTGGGCACCTATCTCTTTCACTCTTAGAGCATCTAATCGGATTGGTATTCTGTGGCACACCTGTTGGGTAACTGATTTAAGTTAATAGTTCTTACATTTAAGGACATGCTCAGTAGGAATGTGTCTGTCTACACCATCAAACAAGAGCAGCTTGTTGACATGATATAATCTGCTTAGTATGAAGCATTGCACTCTTATTAAAAGTGGCTTAGGGTTGTGCTGTATTTAAATCGTCTCAGATGTAAATGACCAGATCTGTAATATGCCATTTCTGATTTATAAGGATCTCATTCTGATTTATAAAGATCTCATTCTTATTTATAAGGTGGGGAAGGAAGGGACCATTCACTTTTGAGAGGTGTAGCAATTTGGGGGATGTCTGTTTTAGATAGATTGAGATTTCTTTAAATGGAAATGGGCTTATGTGGCATATTGGGAACCGTTCTTAAAAATTCCATTTAACTTGTGTTAAGCAGGATCTTAATTAATGACATATACAAATGAAGATTATGTACTGTGCTGGCTTGAAAATATTATGTACTCCAGAAAAGCCATGTTCTAATCTTGATTTAATCTTGTGGAGGCAGCCTTTTCCTTTAGTCCTAATTCAATACTGTAGGTTGGAAAATTTTGATTACATTATCACCACAATGATGTGACACACCCAGTTGTGGGTGTGATCTTTTGATTAGATGGAGATGTGACTGCACCCAGTCCAGGTGGGACTTGATTAGTTTACTGGAATCCTTTAAAAGAGGAAACATTTTGGAGAAGTGACAGAAACGACAAAGCCAACAGACAGAGAACGCTGACACAGATGCCTGGAGCCCCTAGATGTTGCCATGAGATGTTAAGCAAACCAGTACCTGGGGAGAGCCGAGGGAAGCCAAGAGATGAAAGCCTGCCCTGGAGAAGCAAAGTGGGGAACAGGAACAGAGGCTGACGGCAACGGAGCCCAGGAGCAAGGCCCCAGCAGATGCCAGCCACGTGACTTCCCAGCTGACAGAGGTGGTCTTGACTAAATGAACTTCCTTGAGTGAAAGTAACCTCTTATTGGTGCTTTAATTGGGACACTTTCACTTTCTTAGAACTGTAAACTTGTAACTTCTTAAATTTCCCTTTTTAAAAGCCATTCTAGTTCTGGTATATCGCATTCCGGCAGTTTGCAAACTAACATATGCACCAAATGGATATTGGTAATATCTCTAGAAAATGATATCACCACTGATATTTACTTCTTTTTCTTATACCTTTGTGTTACCATGTAAATCTTTTGCAATTAGTATTTACTAATTTTTAATCAGAAGCCCAATAAAATGATTTTCTTCTTGAAAATCAGTTGAATATTAATTTCTCTTTCAATGTCAAGAATGACATAGTAACTGTTTTCATCCTCTATGTAAATTGAGAAATTTGCTATGCTTTTAATTCCTTCTTTACTCCTTTCTTCTATTTCCTCCCACTTTTTAAATCAGGAGAATCTGGGATTTTAGATCCAAAATATTATCACCAATTTTTTAATCATTTTCATCATCTTTTTAAGATTTTTTTTACATTTGAACTGTTTTATCATAGTACCAACTACAGTTAGACACTACTGCATTTGTTTTATTAAATTGCTGTTTTGAGATCTACTGCTATATAATGAACCACCCTCCAAATTTAATGTCTTACATTAAAATAATGTCTTGTTATTTTCTCTTATGTTTTTTTGGGTTGGCTAGGCTCATTTGGGTGGTTTTCACTTGAGGTGACTCATGTGTCAGATAGATGTATCTTATAGTCAGAAAGAGGCTGAGGATGGAATCAGTTGACGAGCTGAATGTCTGGGTGCTTCCTGGTTCTCCATTTGACCTCTCTTTCCAGCAGAACAGCCTGCCCTTACGTGGAGGCAAGCGAAGCTGCCAGGTCAGTTGAGGACTCCCTGGAACTAGCATAGTGTCATGTTTGCACTATTTATTGGCCAAAGCAGTCACTGGTCCAACCCAGATTCAAGAGGGTGGAGAAATTGACTGTGCTTCCTCATGGGGGAAGGGAGATAATACTGCAGCAACATTTGGAACCCTGCTACTGCTGTTTGTCCATTTGTGTGTATTATATTATACTTTCTCCATCCTTAAAATACTTTGATTCAAATCTGTTGGTTGGAGTACTTCGGAGAAGTGATATACTTTCTGGATCTTTTGTTCTCATATGTAAATGATAATTTGAATATAGAATCCCTCAAGCACAATCTCTGTCCTTAAAGTCATTGGAAGCTTTTAGTTTTGCAGAGGAAAGGTCTGTTTCTTTGTGCATTACTGATTTCTTCCCAGACACCCTACCCGCCTGCTCCCAACTCTCATACTGGTTTGGATATATGCAGTTTCCTTTTCCTAAAGCATTAAAATTCATCAATTTCATCTGTAAATATCTAAATTTGTTTTTTTCTCCATAAATTTACCTGGCATTCATTGATCCATTTGGGCTGAAGAAACAAACCTGCTCAGTAAAGGAAAATTTGTATCTGTGATTATTGCTTTACCTTTATATACTTTAAAATTTTTATATGGAGTTCTCATTATAAATAAATTGCATCGCTTGGATTTGTTCTTCATAGATCTTACTTTTTTGCATCTTTTAAAAAACAAATTCACTGATTTCAATTTTCTATAGTAACCCGTTGTAGTATTTAATTTTATAATGGTAATAATGATTTTTATATAAATGATCTTTATTGACTTTAGATTATCCCTTCATAGATACAGTGTATTTTTAATTCTTGCTTAAAATTCAGATAAAATATTCTGAAATTCTTTCTCCCATTTCTTATAATAAATCTACTTTAAAGGGGGTATTTTTATCTAATGGTTCAGATTAATCATCATGTCCCTTTCAATCTACTAAGTCTTTTCATAAGTTCAATGATTTTCCTCTTTTTGCAAATTCCCACACTGGGGATGCAGAGATTGACGTTTGTCCAGTATTCAGAGTTATAAATTTTGTGGATTATGTAGTTTGCCATTCAAATCTTTCAGATCCATATAACGGAAGAGTAAACTTTTTTTTTTGGTGGTGTTGTTTCTTTGCCTGTTCAAGCTGGTTGGTTGAGGGGAGAAGGTGAGTGCCTGACTGGCTCTTTCTCCTCTTTAGGTCTCAGCTCAAATGCCACCTCTCAGAGAGGCCTTTTACCTTTGTCTCTATGGTCACTTCCCCCAATTTTTTACTATCTGAGAGGTTGGCAAACTATGGCCCCAGGCTAAATCTGGCCCTCTCCTTTTTTGGAACACAGCCACACCCATTCATTTATGTATTGCCTGTAGCTGCTGTTGCACTACAAAAGCAGAGTTAGGTAGTTGGAGCTGAGACAATATGTCTTGCAAACCCCAAAATATTTACTAATGTGGCCCTTTACAGAAAAACAAAACAAAACAAAACTGTTGTTCCTCTAGGTCATCGTCCTAGTCATCTTTTTTTATGCCACGTATCACAGTTTGTAATTGTCCTATGCACATTTCTTTGGTGATTTATTATAAGTTTTCCCTTACAAAGATGTAAGCTCCACAAGGGAAGGGGCTTAGTCTGCTTTTTGTTACCCCTTATCTCCAGTACCTAGCACAGTGACTGGAATGAAATAGACAATAGCTATCTGATGAATATATAACTGAATTAGGTAGATTTAAAAATACTATATTCTTTTTATTTCACTGGGAATTTAGGAGAGGAATGGGGGGTACTAGATGTATTTCAGTTTTGTTAGTATATTAAATCGAAAGTAGGTGGCAAGAATATTCAGGGTTTGAGTCAAAGAAGAAGTTTAGAAAGGAAGGTTGAGATGGGGCGGCCTGAGAGACACATGGAAGCTCTTGCAAAGTGGTGTCCAAAGCCAAGGGCAGAAGGATTTTAAGGGCAGAGAGTGAACAATTTTGTCAAATGTTGTAGAGAGAGATCACATTTTAAAAGTCTTGAAAAGTGCCCTCTGGATTTAGCAACAAAGAGACCCTTGTGACACTGGCAAGTGTGGCTTCAGTGGGTGGGTGGGGGGAGAAGTCAGACTGCAATAGGCTGAGAACTGAATGTTACAAGAGATGAGGACAAAAGGAGTAAAATGGAAAAAACTAGGTGGTGAAGAGAAGAGCAGGACAGTAGTTAGAGGGAGATAATAGGGTTTAGGAAGATGTTAGAATGACTTAAGGGAAAGATTCAATACAGAGGGGGAATTAGACGATATAAGGAAAGAAAACATGAACAAAATGAAGATTATGAGAAAACACGAGAAGACAGTGATAGAAGCTGTGTGTATTTATTCTTCCCCTCTCCATTTCCCCATATTTTTAGCTGGGTTCATGCTTGTCTGTAATAAGGAATGAACACATTTCCTAGTTTCCTATGCAGCTAGGTGGATCCTTGTGATTAAGAAAGCGGATGGAATGTGTACACCTGGGCAGGAGCTTCAGCAGATATCTTGGACCACAAAGTGGAAGCCAGATGTTGAGAATAGTGGAGTTACAAGTTAGGAGGAGGCATAGTTCTGATATTTGTGGAGCCATCGTATTAGCACTGATTTGCTTAAGAGGGTCTTAATTTTTGTAGAGAGAAATTTCTACCTGGAGTGAGGCACTATCATTTTGTGTTTTCTATCACTTGCTGTTGAAGTTCATTGTAACTAAAGACGGGCAGATCTAGAACATGGTGTGGATACTGGGCTTGGATTAGGTGGGGGATGGCTTACTCTACTGAGGCAGGGGGGAAGGATGGAAAGTGGTTGTGGATGAACCTTCTCTTGTAAGTGGGTGACAGGAGGTTTAGAGAATTCCTGTCTTAGGACATTGACTTCTTTTACAAAATAAAAGTAGAATTCGTTGTTGAGAATAACAGATGTTTTAGTATGCAAAAATTGAGGTGAATTATGAAGACTTAACAGTAAGTTATTGTGAGGCATGAGGGAGAGCTGACAAAACAGGATACCGGAGTGTGCAGAGGTGAGAGACTACATAACTAACAGCTGAGTGAATTCCTCTTGTGGTACTTTGTATGGGATGGAAGAAGTTGCATAGCTGAAGAGTCCATGTTTAGAATTTGCTGTAAAGGGCCAAACTGATAAAATAGTACTTTGCAGCCACACTTTAGCCACCCTCTATTTGACCTTTCCTAGATGATAGATGGATTATGTGAACATGCCAAAATGCAACAAGACAAACTTTTCTCCAATTGTAAAAGGAGCCAATTTGGAAGGTTTGGCCCTTGAAGAAAGCTGCTAAACAGGGTTAATGTGTGTGAAGAGGTGGATGGTATGATTTCTGAACTTGTTGAGAGGAGAAGAAATGCCCTAAAATTTCAAAAGTTATTCCACAATTAAGATCTTTAATACCAGAGGTGATGAATCTAATTGGGCAGCTAACTCACTGCTGCTCCATGCTTAACTCTACTCAGAGATAAGGGTTGTGCAACAGCACGATGTCGGGAGAGCTTGCAATAACCCCAACTTCAACATTTTAAAAATATAAATAAGCCTTTATTAGATTAATATCTGGCTTATATTTTGTCACTGATAAATGATAAAGGTACATGATTTAAAGTTAAAAGGAATTATCTGAACAAATAGTCACATTGTCATAATGAAATTTGTGTTATTGGTTTAGTAAGTGACAATTTTCAAACTATGTTCAGAATATATGCTGTTACATTTAATCTGCACACGCTGCTGTAAGGTAGGTTTAGAAGGTCTGTTTAACTCACAGATGAGGGCCTGGAGGCTCAGAGAGACTAATGGCTTTTCCAGAGCATGTAACTAGAACACAGCAGAACTGAACTTCGATTTCAGAGCCCAGTGGGTGCATTTCATTGCGTGCATCCTCAAAAGGATGAGTTCTCAGAGTAAGTAGTAAGTCTGGACAGCTCCACTGTAAAGTAGGCAAGGTTTTAATTTTCCATGAAGGTTCTCCAAGAGTTGGAGGGTTTTTCAAATTATTATTTAAAACTCCAATTTGTGGTTTGTGGTTGTTTGTTCAAGGCAACATATCCACCTAAAACGGAACCTTTCTTCTTGGGTTTGCTTTATTTTCTAAAACCCATAAATCTTGAGGATTTCACTTTGAGGCACTGTTGATTGAACAAAATAGATCTCATTCATGTTGGCCTCTAGAGGTCACAAATGCAACAGAATCTTGTTCCCTTCTCTTCAAGAGTGTTTAGAGAGCTCACGCTCTACTACGGTTTTTGAGGGGTATATGTGGTCGCTGTAAGTCTTAGGATTTTAATGATTATATTACAAGAATACATTTGCTTACAAATACGTCCTGAGCTTTGATTTTTAACCACCATTTTCTGAGAAGTCTTAACCTTGGAGTACAGGAAAAGGCAATAGAAAGATGTTTTTGGAATCTCTCCAAACCATTTTTTAAAAAAGCACAAAGTGATGCCATATTACTCTGAGAAGACAAGTTGAAATTATTTGGTATCACTTTTAGATTCTGGATAAACCAATGTATCAAAGACAAATAAAATACACGTAGAGACATGGGCAAAGGAAAAATGTTTGTATATAAAAATAAATGAAAAATGAATTATTACTTTGCTATCTACATTTAACTTATAATTTAAATTGCTTGAAATATTATGGAAACATTTTAGAAAGCAATAAATTGGTGGTCAGCTGTGCTTTGAATTTTTAAATATTTGATTTTATGGTATTTTCCTCATAAAAACTTTACCATTTATTGGCATTTATTGGTCATTTATAACCCCCAGGCATTGTGCTAAGCACTCTTTAAATATATTGTCCCATTTATTTTTCACAACAACCCCATGCAGACCATTTTTAATTTAAAAATTGTTTTTATTTGCTTGCTTTTTTTCTTAGTAATATTTCCAACTCTTTCCCATTATATATTAATCTGGAGACAATAAACACAGCTACTTTAAATTTAAGTGCCTATTTAATGCTGTAGGGTATTTTGAAAAAATGAAAATACCTATCCATCAAATACAAGAGTGTAATTCACATTGAGAGACCACTAAAAAAAAAAAAGGAATTCTCAATCAAAATAAGCAGTTGGTAGAACTTCTGGCTATTATAGCTATCCTAATTTCTTCTGATTTTACGTTCCCTAGAGATTCCTCCATAAAGCCACTTCTCAATATATTACACACTATGAATCACAAAAAATGCATATATTTAGCAGTAATAACAACCAGGAGTAATGTTGACAATTATTCATTATGTTGCCCTTTCTACAGAAGGAACAGATATTGTAGGAGATATTGTGCAGATATTGTAGGAGAACTCTCCTCTCCCTTCTGATCTTATTTCTTCACATGGTGGAAAGAATGTGGGCTTTGGTGGTAAGCAGAGCTGGGTTTCAATTCTCACTCCATTATCTTGAGCACGTTACTTATCCTCTTTGAGACAGAGTTCTCTGTGTGAAAGAGGAATAATTAAACATTCTCAGAGTGAAACTGCCGGCATGGTGACTCCATGGTCCTCAATGGCTTCTCTCTTATTTCGATTGTGTTTTATACTCCCCAGCTTATTTTGAAAGCAACCTTTTCTGCTATATAGCCAAATGAATTTGAAATTACAGTTATCTCAAAGTACACAGTAATTACCTATAAATGAAACACTGACAAAAGAACATGACCCATATTTAAGACCTTCAACATAACGGAATTCTCTTTTTCCAGGTTTTAAACTATTTTTTCCCATAAAAGCCAATATATAATATTTGACATTTGGGTTATATGAGCCCATAAAACAGACACATTTGTCAACGTGAGCATATGATGAAACAGCATACAGTGTCCTTTCTGGATAAACTTAAATTTTCAGAGGCAACATGGTCCAAATGGGAGTAAGAAGTTGATTTCCTCATGAAATAAACTAGATAAAGAAAAATTAAGACTAATGCTAAAGATTTATACCATAAATTATTCTATTTCCTCGCCCTTTTAACATGCAAATGTGCACTCTTGGTATGTGTGAATCAAAATACTTGCAATCAAGATTGTGAAAGCCTATAACTAGGGCAGTATGTAATTCAATAAAATGCTCTGGGGTAAAAAAAAGAGGTAGTATAGGTAAAGAGAAGACATCAGTCCATCAAGTTATACATATTGGCTTAATAAAGAGGTAGATTATTTAAAAGTCTCAGTGGGCTCAGATATTGACTTGGGCCTGAAAGTGATGTTTAATTATTTATTAAGATCATAATTAAGCACATTAGAAGGCTAGCTGTCACAGGATAGTACCTTAAGGTTAAACACTGAAAAGAAACGATTGTTGCAAAACACACAAAACACTGTATTTTGTAGTTCTACTATTTTGTTTGTTCCACTATTTTTGTAATTGGGGCAAGAGAAGAGGCCCAATTTGTTTAAGAACATTTAATATACCCCATCAGCTGAATCAGAGATTTTTATTAATTCTTCTGCAAACACAACATTGATTTCCAGCTACAATTATTTTTTAAGATAAACAAGGCCATTGAAAAAAAGTTGTGGCCTTGAGCTATGAAGCATTACGCTTCTAACACACGGATGGGAATACCTAGAACATCACTGTGAGATGTCAATCATTGTTGGCCTTCAGCAATGAGTGGATGCAGCTTTACTGTGACTTCTCCAAAAATGCTTTGCAGCACCTAACACACAGCTGGGACACATCCTGCAAGCCCGAGTCATTCCCATAATAGGGATCTTCAATAATAAGTTGTTTTTGTGGATCATAGCTCCCCAGTAGTTCAATTTTTGCTTTGCAGTTTTTAGCTTCACTACCTTTTCTATTCAAATCTCTCAGATTACTTTCATCCACACACAGTATATAATCAAATGTGGCTAAGTCTTCTTTGGTAATCTACCAGGCAACGTGATTCATAAGAATATCATTCTTCTTCATGCAGTTTTGTCCTTGATAGTCAGGAGGGTTTCCTAGCTCCTAAGGGGATGTTGGCGGCACTGTCTATCCTCCAATAATCTGACATATTTTGATCAGTTACAAGTTTTCTGAAAGCTGCTTCTGCAATAGGTGACTGACAAATGTTACCCAGACATACAAACAGCACAAATTTGGGCGGCTGCACTGCCATCTTCTCAGCCTCAATGGTTTGCTCTTTACCTCTCTTTGAGAGGTCATCATCAACTCCTTAGTCCCACAGGGAAGAAGGAAGGAAATAGCTGTGAGGTGCAATCTCCCACATTCTCTATTACCTTTTCTACTTCCTCCCCCATAGATGAATTCATTTAGCTCTCAGCAGGCACTATTCTTTAATTTGTTGATCAGAAGAAGAAGGAAATCATGGTAACTCTTGGCAGGACTCTGGAGTGGTTGGCAAGGGCATTTTGGATTAGCATACTATGTAAAGGAAGGGATTTGTACCTTATGCCTTAAGATTCTCAGAGCAAATCTTCAACTATAAAGGAGAGTTTTTATGGGTGAGTTTGTCCTCCAAAAAGATATGTTGAAGTCCTAATCCTCAAGACCTCAGAATATGACTCCATGTAGAAATAGGGCTATCATAGATGGAATTAGGCAAGTTAATATGGGCTCATACTGGACTTGAGTGGGCCCTTAATCCAATATGACTGGAGTTCTTATAACAAGAGAAGGGACTCAGATAGTTACCTGGGGAGAGCACTATGTAATCACCGATGCAGAGGCTGAAGTGTTGCAAGTGAAGGAAAGCCAGGGATTGCTGGCCTCCTCCAAAAGCCAGGAGATAGGTGTGGAACAGATTCTTCTTTACAGACTTTCGCGGAGCTTGTCCTTTCCAACGCTTGATTTCAGACTTCTAGCCTCCAAATAGCGAGACAATGGCTTTCTGTTGTTTTAGGTCCCTCAATTCGTGGTACTTTATTATAACAACCCTTAGATACCAAGACATGAGCAAAAGAAGAGCAATATTTTTAATATTAATATAATATGGGGGTCATGAGAATAGATTCCAGACTCTTCTACTCGCTAGCTGGGAAACCCTGAGCAAGTTACTTAGACTTTCTGGGCCTCAGTGACTTCATCTTTTACATGGAGATTATTATAGATCTTACCTCATGGGGTTGTTGTGAAGGCTCCATGAGTTAATACGCATAAAGCATTTGTACAGTGCCTAATAGATTGCAAACACTGCATAGGTGTTTGCTAATATTACTGATTACAAATAAAACAATGCAAACTTGGCTGCCTAAGTTAAGAAGGGATTAAATTAGGCTCATTTAAAAAAGTCATTAAAAAAATATAGGTTGTTTTCCTCTCACCTTGAATTTTGATACTGGTATGTGGGTTTCATGAACTGAAAACAGTGCATTGATGAAATCAGAGTGTTACTACTAGGAAATGAAATAAAGAACAATCACTACATTTAGTTTCCACACCAAACCTAAAATGTGTCTAGCTTTGCTTTTTTTGTAGCTTTTTGTTTGTTTGCTTATTTTGTTTGTAAAGAGTAGGCGGCTCCTTAAAGACGGTATGCCTTTTGGTAGGTGTTTCACAATGTCTGGTGAAGCTTCAACTTTCGAACTCAAACCAGACTGGGTGATTTTGCTGTACAAGATTGGCTTGCCAGATTAAAGTGGGCTGATAAACAAAAAGTATTGGTACAGTCCCTTGAGGAACTGGAGGGAAAATAGGGAAATATTAAATTTTCCCATCTGGGAAACCTCTGGTACTCTCTCAAACATTAGGGACTTCTAAGAAAATTGCTTTTAATTTTTTAAAAATGTTTTTTATTGACACATCTTCATATACATACAGTCCATAGTTGGTACACAATCAACATCATCATGTAATTATATATTCATCACCATGATCATTTTTAGAACAGTTGCATCACACCAGGAAAAAAAAACCCAAAAAACTCATACATCCCATATCCCTTACCCCACCCTCTCACTGACCATTAGTATTTCCAGCTAGTCAATTTATTTTACCCCATAATTCCCCTATTATATATTTATTTTTTATCCATATTTCTTTGCTCATCTGTCCATACCTTGGATAAAGGGGGCATCAGACACAAGATTTTCACAATCACACAGTCACATTGCAAAAGCTATACCATACAATCATCTACAAAAATCAAGGCTACTGGGACACAGCTCAACAGTTTCAGGTACTTCCCTCCAGCCATTTCAATATACCATAAACTAAAAAGGGATATCTATATAATATATAAGAATAACCTCCAGGACAACCTCTCAACTCTGAAATCTCTCAGCTGCTGAAACTTTATTTTTTCTCATTTCTCTCTTCCCCCTTTTGGTCAAGAAGTTTTTCTCAATCCCATAATGCTGGGTCCCAGCTCATCCTGGGAGTTCTGTCCCATGTTTCCAGGGAGAAATACACCTGTGGGAGTCATATCCCATATGGGTGGGGGGGAGGGCAGTGAGTTCACCTACTGATTTGGCTTAGAGAGAGAGGCCGCATCTGAGCAACAAAAGAGGTTCTCTGGGGTGACTCTTGGAATAATTATAAGCAGGCGTAGCTTCTCCTTTGCAGGAATAAATTTATAGGGGCAAACCTAAAGGTCAAGGGCTCAGCTTATTGATTTTGATTTTGGTATCCCCACTGCTTATAATAATATCAGGAGTTCTCCAAATGGGGAAGTAGAATATTTCTTCCTTTCTCCCCAGCCCCCAAAGGGGACTTTGCAAATACTTCTTTATTCACTTCCCATATTACTCTTTATCCCTTGATTTTGAGGCGTACTCTTATGAAACTTATTTCTGTAGCAGGGAAGCTAGGACTACCTATAATTATGCCTAAGACTTGCTTCCAGGAAATCTTTTTGGTTGCTCAGATGTGGCCGCTCTCACTCTAAGCCCAACTCTGCAAGGAAAATTGTTACTCTCCTCCATATGTTGGATGCGACATTCACAGGTGAAAGTCTCCTTGACAATATGGGACCTGACTCCCAGGGATGAGCCTGGCCTTGGCACCCAGGGATTGACAATGCCTTCTGGACTAAGAGGGAGAAAAGAAATGTTACGAAATAAGGTATCAGTGGCTAAGAGAGCTCAAATGGAGTTGAAAGATTATTCTAGAGGCTACTCTTATATAAGCTTCAGCTAGATACTGCTAATTGTCATGGTTTGCCAAACCCTAACCAACATCATTCCTGTTAACCCTAAAGAACAGCTAGGGCTCTGGGACTCTACAAAAGTTTCATGTACTAAGTTTACTTCCCTGAAACCTATAACTTCCAGAGGGTTCCTAGGCCAGAAATGTCCTGAAACCCAGAGGGACTGGCCTCTCTTAGAATATCAACTAATTTCCTCCCCTTATCCTATATTGTTGACACCCCTTTTCAACATGAAAAAGTTAGTATGAGTATAGCCCAAAGACCCCTATAGATTGGGAGTAGAATCAAAGGAGGAGGAATTATAACAGAAAAGATAGGATTTAACAAATGAGTGTAATTGCTGAATCATAATGATATTTCTTTTAGCTTCCAGGGCTTTGGAGCAGCTAGAAGGAAAGACCTGAAAATGTGGAATGATAAATCATACCAAACTTTGAAATCTATTCTGTAATTACTTGTTAAAATGCACTTTGAAAATTATTGCTTTTTTGAATACATGTTATGTTTCACAATGTAAACAAGATACTCCTTCATACCTATTGATATTAAAAAGACCAACAACAATGAGTATTGGCAAGGATATGGAGAAATTGAAACCCTCATACATTTTGATAGAAATGTAAAATGGTTTAAACAGCTTGGAGAAGAGTTTGAAAGTTCTTCAAAATGATAAACATAAAGTTAGCATGTAACTCAGCAATTTCATTCCTAGGAATATATCCAAGAGAAAAGAAAATATATGTCCACCCCAAAACTTGTACATGAAGGTTCATAGCAGCTTTAGTCATAGTAGCCAAGAAGGGGAAACAACACAAATAACTATCAACTGATAAATGGGTACACAAATGTGATCTAGCCTTACAATGGAATATTATTTGGCCATAAAAAATGAAGCTCTGACACATGTTCTGACATGCTGAAAACATTTGCTAAGTGAAAGAAGCCAGTCACAAATGGCCATGTATTGTATGGTTCCAGCTATTTAAAATGACCAGAATTGGCAAATCCATAGAGATAGAAAGAAGGGTAGTGGTTACCAGAGGCAGGAATGGGGAGTGACTGCTATGGGTATGGAATTTCTTTTGAGGGTGAAGAAACTGTTCTAAAATTAGATAGGGGTGATGGATGCACAACTCTGTGAATATACTAAAACCCACTGAATTGTACACTTACAGTATAAAATTTAAAAGGTAAAATATTATGGCATGAGTTTTGTATCTCAATAAAGCTGTTATTAACATATACACACACATAATGATTGGCTTGATTTGCAAAACGCAGTTAAAACCTCTGAAAAAGAGGACTAAATCTTGCCAATATAGTATCAAAAAGATAGAATATTATCTAGCTTAGTTTTTTTTTTTCTTGTCTTTCTTTTTTCTTAAAATTCTGCATCTAATTTAAGTCTGATTCTACTGGCTTGAAAAATAGATTAAAACCCAAATTTAGATTGACTTTAATTGCTTGTGAATAGTAACTTCTCTTACTGATAGAAGCAGTTTTATGTAGTTGTCTACAAGGCATCTCAAAATCAACACCCTAATAAAACTTATGGTCTCTCAAATCTCTATCATTTGTGGGTCTCCTTTTGTTTCATTAAGAACATCAGCATCCACCCAGTTTACCATCTTCAATACCTTTGAACCATTGTTTTGATCTCAGAATGTCCCAAGTGTAACTCTAGAGTAAGTGCCAAGTCTGTTTCCAGTCCCAGTATCAGCCCCATTCACACCTGCTCTTCCTCCTACAGCTTAAGCTTGACCATGTTAGATAGTCTGTACGCTTCTTTGGTTTGGGGTCTGTCGTGGTCAGGTTCATGTGTCAACTTGGCCAAGTGGTGGTGCCTGGTTGTCTGGTCAGGCAAGCACTGGCCTGTCTATTGCTATGAGGACAATTCATGGACTTAAATCATAATCATGTTGGCTGCATCCACATCTGATTGCATTTGTAGTCAACTAAGGGGAGTGTCTTCTGCAATTAGTGATGCTTAATTTAATCACTGGAAGGCTTTTAAGGAGGATTCAAAAGAGATGGTCTCTCTTTTTGCCAGCTTCTCCTGTGATGTTAGTCCAGACCCTTCATTGGAGCTGCCAGCTTGCAGCCTACTCTACAGACCTTGGACTCTACATTCCCATGGTTACATGAGACACCTTTATAAATTTTATATCTATGGATATCTCCGGCTGATTTTGTTTCTCTAGAGAACCCTAGATAATACAGGGTCTCAAATCTAAAATTCTGCAATAATGGTTTTAATATATTCTTTTAATTGCTCACTGGAATCTCAGTTTAGAATAATTACAAAATTCAGCTTCTCCCTCTAGTAGCTTAGGAGATCTTCTCTTGTCTTTGTTTCTCCATAGGTAACTTGTCCTGGAACATGGTAGATGCTCAATGAATGTTCATTAAATGGATGAATAAGATAAAAAAATGTTAACTTAATCAGGTACCCAAATGACCACAAGGTAGTTTCAATTAAGTAAACAAAATTTATTTAAATGAATACCTAGAAGGGATTATATTTTCAAAAGCATACACATCTCTGTAGGAAATCTAAGGTTTGAAGAGGAATACTGGTGAATGTCAATTTTCATAACACCCAGAGAGTCATCAATTAGATCTGCAGCAAGGTATTTTCTTTTAACGTGATAGGGAAAAACAAACCATCAATTTCCATCTGTGGTGTTTTGTACCCCCCAAAAGATCATATTCCTTTTTTTTGCATGGGCAGGCACTGGGAATTGAACCCACATCTCTGGCATGGCAGGTGAGATCTCTGCCTGCTAAACCACCATGGCCCACCCAATCATATTTTTTAAAGCTAATCCATTCCTGTGGGTGCAGACTGATTGTGGGTAGGTCCTTTTGATTAGGTTATTTCAGTTGAGGTATGCCCCAGGTGGGTCTTAATCCTCTTACTGGAGTCATTTTTTAAGAGGATGTAATAGAAAGAACAGCAGCTGAAAGAAAGAGAAACACAGAAGCTGAGAGAGAAACTCACAGAGAAACCAGAAGCTGAAAGCAACTAAACCCATAGAGAAGGGAGGGACCAGCAGACTTGCCATGTGGTAGAGAAGCTGAGGATCATTGCTGCCTTCAGAGTCTAGGTATTGTCTTGTTGATGCCTTGGTTTACACATTTTCATGGCCTCAGAACTATAAGCTTGTAGGTTAATAAATTCCCATTGTAAAAGCCAACCCATTTCTGGTATATTGCAATTTGGTAGCTTCAATGGACTAAAACACCTCCCTACAAAAATATATATGGAAGTGATGGCCATCTGTCCTCTAGAGATTTGTATGCTATCCTCCCACAGTTTCAGAGATGTTTCTGGAAGCATCTACTCCACCAGCCCTCCCAACTGTCTTCGGGAATTTATTACTAGTTCTCACCAGTGGATAAAAGGGGTTGTCACTTTGGAACCACAGAGCTTAAGAAGTGGCATGTCTTCTCTGCCCCATCTTTCCCTATTATCTGAAATGACCTTATCATCTGAAATCAGGTAGCTGCAAGGCCCCAGGGAATGAAGAGAAACAAGGCAGAAAGATCCCAGCATCATCCAGTGGAGGAAATCCACCTTCCAACCAGGGAACATGAACACTGAACTTTTTACATGCACATGAAACAGATTTGTGTGTGTGTGTGTGTGTGTGTGTGTGTGTTAGGCCACAGGAATTTGGGGGATGTATTTGTTACAGCAGTTACTATTTCCCTAACTAATACTCCATCTGATTCCTATGTATATATATATTATTTATAAAAATATTGCATATTCCTCCCAGGCTGGAAACATGCTTGTTCAACTTTTGAACCCACCACAGCACTTAACACAGGGCTGAACCTATTCTTTACAATCATAGCCATCTATGCTTATAAAATTGTGGATACGAAATAATTAAGAGTTGTTTCTAGGAAAACATTTTTGTACAAATTAGCTCTTGCTGTCTTCTTAATATGTAGAACAGTGGTTTGCATGGCAGAATCATCTGACTTGATCATTATTTTTTGAATAATCTTAAAGTCAATCAAATAATTTTCAGCTTGATTTTGACTACAATTTATAAAACATTTCCTGACAGCCTTATGTCATATTCTCCAAGTTAGAAATGACCAGCTCCTCTTTTTTCTTTTTTTACCAGCCCCTCCTTAAAACCCATAAAGACATTTACCGTAGTAGCCACAGCCCTGTAGCTTATATATCTGTCTTGATCATTCTACCATAAGCTATTGAATCCATGCCCTATGCATTCTTCATCTCAACAGCCTAGGAATTCAATAATGATAAGAATTGACCCCTGCTTACAAGGTGCTTACTGTGTTCACTTAGTAGTAAATAAGGGTTAAATTTTTAAGTTCTTAGCTTTATGTATTACTTTCTCGTCCTAAATTGAGGCCACTATAACAAACTAGGATTTGTTCTCAGGAGGAAAAATACATGAAGAGAGATCAGGATGATGAAATAATAAAAATTTTAAAAATGTAACAAAATATTACCCATAGGCAAACCTGAAAAATTAAATTAAAACAAAACTGCTAAACCTCAGAGATTTCTGTTTCCAGATATTCGTGATTGAAAGAAGGTGAGCAGAACAATCACATATCAAAAGAACCTAAGAATGGGGTGCAAGGATAGTTCAGTGGTGGAATTCTCACCTGCCATGTGGGAGACCTGGGTTTGATTCCCGGTCCATGCACTTCCCCCAAAACAAACAAACAAGCAAAACAAAAGCAAACGAAAACCAAAAATTCTACAAATGATGCTGCAATAACAGGATACCCACTTGGGAAAATAGTGAAATGTCACCCCACTATACAGCATAAAAAAAGAAAAGAAAAGAAAAAGAACCTGGGAATGCATTACAGGTTTTATTAGTTTCCTAGACCTGCCACAACACATTATCACAAACAGTGTGGCTTAAAATAACAGAAATTTATTCTCTCACGATTCTGGAGGCGAGCCTTTCAAAATCAAGGTATCGGCAAGGTTGTGCTGCCTTCAGAGTTTCCTGGGAAGCATCCTTTTTTTTTTGCCTCTTCCACTTCTGGTACAGGTGTCCCTTGGCGTGTGGTAGCATAACTCTACTCTCTGCCTCTACTTCACACAGCTGTCTTCCCTCTGTGTATTTGTCTCTTCTCCACTTTTTGTATGGACACCAGTTATACTGCATTAGGGGCTACCCTCATTCAGTATGACCTCATCTTAACTTGATTGCATCTGAAAAAACCTTATTTCCAGATAAGGTCACTTTCCCAGCTACCAGGATTAAGGCTTCAATAGAACTTTCCTGGGCACATGCACAATGGAGCCCATAAAATATGTCGCCTTTCAGTATTTGAGTTTATTTTCCCTTATAGTATTTTTAAAGGGGCAGAATGATAAATAGACAGCAGGGATCGACTGCGAGTCTTGCTCCTGAATTGGACTGTCAGCCTTTCTGGGCATAAATCAATTTATCTGTGAAATGGGGTTGTTGGGTTATGCATCCTTATTTTATGATTTCTTACCTTATTTAGAATTTAGGACGATGAAAAAGTTATGATGTTCATATAGAATGTTTTTATCAAATAATTATTTTACTCAAATATATTATTTTTAAAATGTTTGCAGATTTTAAATATTTTCAGTCACTTTAATTTTGTGGCTTATTTTGTTTGCGGTTTTTCAGTAACTAACGTTTTAAATAAAGTAATTTTTAAAATTTTTATTTGATTTAAAAACAAAGAGAATTATAAAGAAGAAAATATGTAACTTAGTGCCCCTTCACCAAAAGAAAGAAGCTGTTGTATTTTATTAAGATCTTTCCACTTATTTTTAAAGCATAAATCTTTTAATTGGGATTGCATTGCATATAAACATATTTCTTCTCTCTTTTTTACCTTAACATTACATTATTAGCATTTTCCCTTGTTATTGAATTTCAAACATGATTTTAGTATATGCATGATATTACTTTGTATGGAAGATTCAGAATTTATTTAATCATTTCCCTGCCTTTATAGGTTACTTATTTAATTATTTTCACTTTTTCGTTTAGTGAAAAGATATTTGAATAGATTTTTTCCCCCTCTGGGATCTGCTTTTGAATGCTGATCATGGAATATGGTAAAATGCATTTCAGGTGGAAAAAGCTAAAGGTCCATATTCTTAAATTAGCTTTCCAATCTGAAAAAAAGCAGGTTGACATTTATTCCATCTCAATAAATTGAAAATAAAATATATTTCACTCTCAATTGAGTCCCTTAATTACTAGTAAAACAAAACAAACTTGAAAATTCCAATAACTTGAGAGCAATTTTTGTGCAGAAATTGTTTCTAGAAACCTTCTTAAATATGCTATTGGAATGGTTTATGTTGTATTCTTTTAATAAATCATTAATCCAGTAGGCACTGAGAAAAATTGATAAGTAACAAGAAAGACACATACAGTGTTTCTTTCAGTAGTAGTCATTGTATTTAATCACTGTTATTTCTACATATTTTGCTAAGTTATTACAGTATGCCAGAAAATAGAAATTGTCATGTGTAAAAAAGTTGCTTTGGGTTTCATGTCCCTCAAATGAATATTTTATTATTTGGGTTAAAAACCTATAAATTTTCAAACATTGTGCTGTAAAAATGCATCCTGAGCAAAAAGGTATTACTATATAATTCTCTTAATAGGCTAAACACTCTGGAGAACCAGTGGCACTGTACAGCAAAAGCACATGGTTCCAGAACTTGAAAAATCTTTATTTTTATCTTGCCTTGGTAACTATTTAGTTATTTAATTATGAGTTGTTAAAACTCCTTGTGCTTCAGCTTCCGCATTAGAAAGAGAGGAGATTTGAGATTATAAATACTGAAGTCCCATTTAGCTCCAAAATTTTATGATTCTTTGATTTTCTTTTCTGTGGTTGTAGCAGAAAAAGTGGGTTAATAGCTATGATAGATTAATTGCAAAATGGCTCCAATTCTCCACCCTCTCCTATATCCATAACCCATTGCCTTGTGACTTTAAAGTTCCTCCTATCAAATGCAAGATCTATTTTGCTGTGTCTTGAATCTGAGTTGCTTTTGTAACTGGCTTTATTCCTCAGAATGGTGCAGAAGTGAAGCTGTGTCCAGTTCTGGGTCAGGTCCCAAGAGACCTTTTGAGCTTTAATTTCCACGACTGAATTTTGCCACTACTCCATGAATGAGCTGGTTGGAGTACGAGATAACATATAGAGCAGAGCTGATTGAGGCCAGTATCACAGGCAAGACTCAAACCTAACCTCCAAGCAAAGCCAATCTAAACAAGCTTGCACCTGACCACAGAAGCATGAGTATGCCTAGCTGGGACCAGCTATCATCCAGTCAAAGAGAAGAATCTTGAACTAAATAAATGTTTATAATTTGAAACCATTGAGCTGTGTAGTTATTTGTTGTGTGTCATCAATGTGGCAATGGATAGCTGATACACAATCCTCTTGAATATTTTAAAATATCATGGGAATTCAACTAGGGATGTGATTTTCTTCTACAAACCAAAAGTCTCACCTGAGCCCCAAGCGTCTACTAGATATCTTTGCTTCTGAAGGCAATACATGTGCAAAATATATCTACTATTGAAGCCATCATTTCTCTCCATTTCTTTCATACCAGACCTGCTCCTAATGTATTTCTTATCTTTATAGATATAGTATCACAACTCTCCAGGTTGCCAACCAGAAATAATTTTGGAAACATTTTTCCCTCTTTTCTACTGCCCCCCCCCTTACCTTTTCTTCATTGCTGCAGTCTTAGTCTCTTGCTTCAGAAAAGTTACATTAACTTTTTATCTGATCTATAAACTCTCCGATAAGCATATTCTGGGAGGCTAGGGAAAACAAGAGCACTTGCTCCTTAACTTTCCATAGAGAAAATAAATTCATCATTATTGGAAACTTGATTTAGCTATCAAAAGCATATAAGATTTCATGTGGTTCAGTGGGAGAATGTTCACCTTCCATGTGGGAGACCCAGGTTTTATTCCTGGACCATGCACCTCTCCCCCCCAAAAAATATAAGATCAGCTATGTACACTATAAAAAACTGATCCCAGTTTTAGTGAGTCTGCAATAATAAAAAAAATCTCTAAAATCTCAGCAATCCAGAAAAGTAAAATCAACCATTACCTCTTCTAAATAATTTCTTTCACTGAAATATTATTTCTCTGTGAGAAACTTCAATACTTGCTGCAAAGTTTAATAAACACATTGATTAATTATGGCACTAAAATCACTTACTAATCACTCTTTTTATAAATAAAAAATTTTTTTTGTTCATCTCCCCAGTGTCTTGCACATACAGGACTTATTAATTTTTGTTGTTGTTTGCTTTATTTTAATCGTTAATGCTTATCTCTCTGAATTTCACAAGTGTGGTGGAATTTCACATTGTTGCATTGAATTCCATACTTAGACTCCATAAATATTTTCACATACTGATGTGTGTAATCAAGGCAAGAGATGTTTAAACTGTTTTTCTCTACATCAGAACTAGAAACAGTCATTTATTTGGTGATTTTATGAAAAGTACATGTCTGTGTGTGAACATCAGCCTCTGTTTTAAAATATTGGAACAGTTACAAAATGAAGACAGATGCTGGGCTTACAGCAGGAGTAAATAGGATTTTGTGCCTGGCACCTAATTGTTGGTGAAGATCAAAAGGATGAAAAGAAAATCTGCCTACTTCTGGGAAAAGGAATCCAGATATTTCTGATCATCATTAAAACTTTGACCAGATGCAGAAGGCTTTCTGGGAAAAAGTCCTTTGGTGTAGGAGTTCCTAAAACCAAAAAGCCATTAGGGCCATCTGGAGAGCACCCCCCAAAAAACCATTAGATTTCTCAGCTTGACCTGTTTGTGAGGCCCAGGCATCTATATTTTTAAAAAGCTGACCTGAAATTCTAGAGACCAGAAGTACACGTCTAGGGAAGAGTGGGAGGAAGAGGCAGATAAGTTACAGCAAAGAATTATAAATTGCATTCTCCCTGTGCTGGCTACCAGCACACATTCTGCACTGTGGCAACAGGCTGTCTTAGGGTCCAAGTCCCTGGCTAGCTCACTGAGGACAGAAAGAGACGTAAAATCTTCTTCCCCCAGAACAGGGAAAGGCGTGGCTGATTGCTGACCATGGCTTTTGACTAATGAATCTGGACCACTGGTTCCCAGTTCTGAGGGCAGCCATTGTTCCAACTCTCCCTGGATAGGGGCAGAGGCACTATGGAATTAAAGCTTCAGGGCTTCCTCAAGGCTGTGGAAGAAAGTTAGCTGAAAGGCTGTATCTGCTGGGTAGGCCAGGAAAGCTCAACTTCTGGGAGCTGTTAGAGAAGATTTTGGTACCCTTGCTGATCCCTACCCACCTTGGGGGACTTGTGCTCCCTTTGTAGGCCCCTGGCCGTGTTTTGCTGGGAAAGACTGATTTGAGAACATCCACTCTGGAGTGACCCTCCTCCCAGAATGTACCCTCCAGACAAAAGCAGCATGTGTCAATGAAAGGAATGTAAAAAACTATAGAGGTGGATAGGCTGGGACAAAGGTCTTCTAGTGTCAAATACCCAGGAGGGGGAGGTCTGTTTCCTGGGAAAGAGAAATAACCAAATTCCTGTGAACAGGGGAACTCCAAAACAACTAACATGGAAAAGCCTGGGACAAGACGGAGGCCCAGAAATACAGTGAAAACCCTCCATAATGCATTCATTTGGGTAGGCCTTCCTGATAGGAGAGCTGAAGTTCAAGGAATTCTCTGTCTTATCATCAGCTGGTTACAAAACCAAGAAACAAACATCCCAGGGAGTAAATCCCAGAGTAACATTTTTTTTTCTTTATTAAAGAATTGCAGGTTTGCAAACCAATCATGCATAAATACAGGATTCCCATAAACCACCCCACCACTGACACCTTGCATTGGTGTGGAAGATGTTTTACAGTTGATGGTAGCACATTTAAAATATTGTACCATTAATTAAAGTCCATTGTTGAACTTAGGGTACACTGTTTATGTAGTGTAGTCCCATGGATTTTTTTTGCAAATGTTTATCCTGTTACTATATGCCCAATCCAAAATTTGTCCTTGTAATCATATTCATATATATATATTTCAGAGTTAACATTTTAAAATATTAGAATTTACAGTGTGCAACAAAAGAGTACAAAACAAAGAAATAGGAAATGATAGCTCATCCAAAGGATAAAAATATAGAACACACCAGTGAAGAAGAAGAGAATGTGAACATATTAAACAAAACTTTTAAAAAAATGATCTTAACAAGCTCAAGAAGATGAAGGAAAGTACAGTGAAAGAACTAAAAGACAATAAGAAAACAATAAATGAACAATATGAGAGTTTAAGTAAGGAGATAGAAATTTAAAAAAGAACCAAAAAAAAAAATACTGGAGTTGAAGACCACAGTAACTGAAATGAAAACCCAGGAGTGTTTCAAGAGTAGATAGATTGGAGCTGGCAGAAGAAAGAATCAGTGAACTGGAAGATGAGACACTTCAATTAGTTGGGTGGAGAAACAGAAAGCAAAATGAAATATTAAAAGTGAAAATAGCCTAAGACTATTTTCATCAAGTGCCCCAGTATATACACTATAGGAGTCCCAGAAGAAGAAGAAAAAGAGGAGACAGAAAGAACAGTCAAAGAAATAATGACAGATAACTTCCCCAACTTAGCAAAACATGAATATGCACATCTAGGAAGCTCAGAGAACACCAAACAGGATAAACATGAAGAAAAATACATCCCAACATATATTGATTACACTATCAAATGCAAAGGACAAGGAGAGAGCTCTGAAAGCTGCAAGAGAGGAGCAATGTGTTGCATACAAGGGAATCACAAAAAATTTAAGCGCCAATTTCTCAGCAGAAACCATGGACCGAGAAGGCAGTGGTAAAAATTATCTGAAGTGCTGAAGGAAAACAACTGTCAGCCAAGAATCTTAAATCCAGGGAGACTTTTTTAAAAATGAGGGAGAAATTAAGACACTCACAGATAAACAAAAGCTGAGTGAGCTCATCACTTCTAGACTGGCCCTACAGCAGTGCCAAAAGAAATTCTTCAGACTGAAAGGAAAAGATACTAGACAGAGGTTCAAAGCAGCATAAAGAAATAAAGAACTGTGGTAAAGGTAACCATTTGGGTAATTATAAACACCAGTATTATTGCATTGCATTGTTTGGTATGTAACTCATTACTTCTTGCTTCCTAAAGTAATGATAAATTCTAGATTTTTTGGAATACAGTGTACAAAGATATACATGGTAACAGTTACAAAAAAATGGTGGGAGGACAGAGGGGCATAGGAAAAGTATACGTACATGCTATTGAAATTAAGTT
>PVIY010009935.1:0-70633 GCA_004026745.1 Myrmecophaga tridactyla | reverse complement strand
AAAGGGATAGAGTAAAGGAAGGGAAGATCTGAAGTCAAGAAACCTCAAGCCAGGAAAGTGAATCCACCTGTGCACATGGAAGGGGTGAGTTTGCCCTGGCTGCAGAGGACAGGCCTTCTACTTCAGTGTTCAGGAAGAGGGCATTAGAACTTCTCAGAGAGGGTGAAGCACATTCTCCAGGGATTGGAGGAAGCCTGGCTGCCACCCCATTGTTCTTCAGGGGTTGAGCATGTGCCCCAGAGATGGCAGAGAACCCAAGTGCCACCCATGCTTGGGGGGGGGGTAGTGAGAAAAGAAGGTGGTTTCCCTAATGTTCCCCAATGTTGCAGCCCTTATCCCTGTGTTTGGAGAGAACAAGGTTGCTGCATAGGGCCTTGGAAAAGGTGGGACTCCCACTTTCTAAAGCCCTGAGGATGAATGACTCCCAGACTTTGAAATCTAAGGAAGTTTGCCCTGCTGGATTTCAGAATTGTTTAGGTCCAGTGACCCCTGTTTGTCCTTCCAATTTCTCTCCGTGGCAATGGGATTGTATATCCTGTGACTGTTCCTTCTTTGTATATTGGAAGCAGAGAAGTTGTTCTAAGTTCGCAGGTCCATAGCCAGAGGAAAATTTTGCCTTAAGACACACCATGACTGTAACTGCTTTGATGAGATTTTCTACAATTTTTGAGTTGCTATTATATTTGTATTGTTAATGAAATGATTTAAAGACTTTTGTGATATGTGATGAAATGAGCCTATTTTGTATATGGAGAGATTTAGTGCATCATATGCAGGGCAGGTGAGCACTGTAAGGAAAAGAAATATGTCTATTATTGTTTTCTGTTTAGGGACATAAAAAATATGTCTGTTATTGTTTTCTATTTAAGATTAAGTATGGTTTAAGTAATGTGCATAGTCGCCAAGTTGACAAGGGGTGGACACTGTTGTAGTTGGGTTCAGGTGTCAACTTGGCCTTGCAATTTGCTTTAACAGACTAAAACAATCTATCAGTATCAAAGTGGCATATCTTGCCATACTCCTCGTTAACAAGCATCCTTTCATCATCTCATGGGTCACCTTCTCTATTAATTTTTGTGAACCCCTCCTAAACTAAAGTTGTCTACTCCCGCCTTAATGCCTTGTTACTCTGGTACAGGCAACTCCCATGGCAGTTTTCATCTCTTCATTGCACTCATTTCATTTTCAGCTGTGTCCTCATATTAAAGTGAAGATCTATCATGAGAGGTGTCATGGCATCCGTTACATCTCCAGGTTAGCAAGTGCCTGATGCTTTGTAGGCATTAATTGTGTTAAAGATGTCATTAAGAAGGCAGATTAATATAATTTAACAATTGAGTCCTGGGATATAGCTAATGTCGAACATTAAAACAGTAGACCCCCTCTTACTTCCTTTCTAAAACAGTCTTGTATGATGAATAGGCGATTCGAATCCTCCACTCTCCCAACCCCTGATCCCCCCATTTCCTCCAATGCCCACTTGCAACATGTGTAGTAAATAAAGGAGTACAGCTCTGAAGTGGATAGTGTGGAAAATTGTAAGGATTTATAAAAATGCATTTTTAAGTAATGGAGTTATATCAACAGATGAACTATAAAACACAATCACATAAAAAGCTGTTTCTGAGGAATTTCTTAATGCTAGATCTTTATTCAAGTGGCAGTACTATCAAGTATATCACATAATGCAATTATAACTAATAATATGGATCAACATCACTTTATTAGTCTCAGTTTCTTCTCTCTAAAATGAAAAAATTGAACTAAGAAGATCTCTAGTGTTCTTCTCAGACTTCAGATTTCATTAGAAGCCATATTTCTCATCATCTGTCCTATGTGATCTTCACAGTCTTAGACGCTATCATTTCGTTAGAATTTCTAATAAAGGACTGTTCCAGAATGTTCTGCATAGAATATGAGGATTACTAATGGAGTTTAGACCATGCCTTCAGTACAAATAGTTTACCAAGACAGATCCAATTTAATTCTCAATTTTACAGCTGAGGATTTAAAAATTTCTGAAATCAACTACTCAGTTTGGGACTTACCTTTAATTGTACACTTTAAAAACAGAATTGTGTCAAATGTAGTTAATTTAATATGCCAAAATGCTATCCATCTCATCTCAGTATCACATTCATGTAGTATAAAATTATGACTTAGAGGGCCAAAGGGGAATTCATTATTCACATATAATTTCAGACATTTATTTAATGACTAGAGATTTTCTAAGTTTCCTAGCTTTATGAGCAAGTCAAAATGTATTAATATGCATTTGTCCTGTTTGTATCACCTGTATCATTATTTTAAGTGTCCACATATAACAATGGAGCAATTACCAATCTAACCAAGCTTCAAAGTCTTACAGTATTAGTAAACAAGAAATTCAAGAGAAACACAATTCGTGTTACTATTTCAGTTACCGGGGCGCAGGGGTGACGCCACACGTTTTTAATGGCGGTCTTCTCCTTAATATAAGTGTTTGTGTATTTCTCAGGGTATTGATGCCTCAAATATAATTTTTTTCTGCACAAGTATTTGATCAATAATGTCAAAATAAGAGTAAAATAAAACTCAAGTCTCCATTTTTCACGTTGATGATCTAAAATAGATTTACCAACCATTAGCAAAATCGATGAGCTTTAAATTGTGTCATTGTTATAATGTATCCAAGCCTCAGGATAATTTTGCCTTTGGCATCACTGGAACTTATTATGAACAACATTACTCAAAACAATCACATAATAGGGCCTTTATTGTTGGTTCATTAACATCCAGAGACAGTTTTGCAAGGAATTATTCCCTTCTATTCTGTATGAGGTTTTCCTTTCTTTCTTTTCTCACTGACACTGTGTTTTAATCTGGGAAGATTGCTTAAGCAATCAGATGCCAAATACAACATGAGCTTTTCATCTAAGTCTATAGAGAAAAAAAAAGATCTGGGAAAGCACCCATTCTGCCATTGCAAAAGCTTTATAGTAGGTCTTAGAATTATAATATGCAATGGTATCACGTTAAAACTAGGACTCAGTGCCAATTTCATTGTAGTCAGTTTACCAGGCATCCATGGAAACTTTTTTTTTTCACTGACTAAATTACTATACATCCCCAAATTTTGGAAATGAAATCAACACAGATGCAGAATCTAAATAGAACAAAGCAGAGTAAAGTCTTGGCAATGTTTCACTGAATTAGGGCAGTGAAGATAAATAGTTTGTGTAATTCAGCCATCTCCCAAACTCCACCCCACAAGAATTTTTATTTTTCTCATTTCACTCACTCATTTATTCAAGGGTTTATTGAGCATCTACTACATGCCAGGCATTATTCTAGATATATGGAGATGCAGCTGGGAATTAAGTAGTCAAAAATCCCTGCCACGAAAGACCTTTTATTTTATTTTATTTTATTTTATTTTGGCATGGGCAGGCACAGGGAATTGAACCTGGATCTCTGGCATGGCAGGCAAGAATTCTGCCACTGAGCCACCATCACACCACCCTAAAGAGCTTTTATTTTAATGGGGAGAAATAAAAAATAAATGAAATGAATAAAATACATCCTTTGTAATAACCTTGTAAATAACATGGGGGAAAGAATTAGAGAGATGATACTTCAATTTATATAGAATGACCAGGAAGAATTGTGCTCAGATCGTCACATTTGAGAAAAGACCTGAGGATGAAAGAAATTGAGTCATGTGGCTAATTGAGGAGAAATCCTAAGAAAGCGGTAAATACAAGTAGCCTGAAGAAAGAAGGGAAAGTGCCTAGTGTGTTTCAGAAACAGTAGGGAAGCCGGTATAGTTGGAAAGGGAGGAATGAGGAAGTGAGAAGTTAGAAGTGAGGTCAGAGGGCTCAATGGGAGGGGCTGTTTTAAGTGTTTTGGCTTTTGTTCGGAGGAGAAACTTGACGGAGGCTGACCAGAGGAATGACATTATTTAGAAAATAGACTGTAGGGGCTCAGGGATAGAAGCAGGGACCACTAAGAGGTATTGTAATATTTCAGGCAGGAGATGAGAATGGTTAGAAAGAAGATGGTGGCAATGGAGAAGGTGAGCAGTGTGCAGATTCTGACTATTCTGTTGGTAGAGCCAGCTCCTATGATGGGACAAGGACTTGAGGATAGAGGACTAGAGTGAGACGTTAAGACAGAATATGTAGCTCCTGTAAAACTTTAAGAATTCACAGTCTCACCTGCCACATCAAAGGTCACCCAAGGCTTGATCAGACTGATGTTTTTCAGGGAGACCCAGGGAGTCATTGACCTTGGGCCCTGTTAGTCCAATTCGGGGACAGTCAACAGGTCTTGTGGAGAGGACTCACTCCCCGTTGAAGCTTGATGTACTCTTGGGCCCGGTGTCCAGCCTCCCAGTGTTGTGGACAGGGTCCGGAGGGCTGTCTCCATCCTTTGGTCTCCTTCCATCCTTGGGGGCATTCTCGTCTGCAGTGTCCCGACTCTCCACATAGATGGCTGGTTCCAGGTGGCTTCTGACTAGAGTGGCCCTGAAGTGGCTGTTTATCATTTACAGCTAGAGCTACGAGCCTTGCTTTAGTTCAGTCTCTCCATGACTACTCCTCCTCTGCGGTTCTGTCATGGCTATTAAAGGCAGAAAAGGCAGAAGTCATGAGTTCATTCATAGGCATTTGGGACCCTGAGGACATTTTTTGTAGTTTTTTCCTTATGTCTGAGGCTGACCAGCCTGTAAAGGATGTCTTCACCATGATTTGCCCTTCCTTAGAGTCTGGATCTACATTGGTATACTTTTTCATAGCTTCCATTAGTCTTCCCAGAAACAAAGCCAGATTTTTCTTGTCTTCCTGAGTTATGCTGTGTAGCATGTTTGATTTACAGGCTTGATAATACCCTTTTTCATAACCTTTATAAGCAAGTAGTCATATGGTCCCTTGCATCAAAATCTTGCTGCCCTCTTTGATAGTTCCAGTTGGGGTCTGTATTTAGGATAGCCTGAGCTCCTACCCTGTACCATGTGGGCTGCTCCTTGTGCAACTTGTCTGCGTGTCTTTGGGCTTCTGCCCCGATCCTTTGTTTACCCTCTGGAGTACAGCAAGAAGAGAGAATTACTTGGACATTGCCCCTGGTGCACTCATAAGTTAAGACCAGGTTTTTTAACTCTCCTAGAAGCATGGACGGATCCTTAGAAAAGTTTCCTAATTATTTCTTACACTGTGCTAAGTTAGCCATAGAAAAAGGGATCTGGACCCTTATAGTTTATATGTACACATTGGCCACTTCTCAAAGAGGGTGCATTCCATTTCCTACTAAATTCTTCTTTTCTTTCTCTGGGAGATGGTAGGGGACTCCACTGTGAACAGGCCCTGCTGGACTTGAATAAGGAGGGGTTGCAGGGGCTGTGGAAGCCTCTTCCTTTAAAGGAGGAGGGTCTATGGGAGACTCAGGTCTGGTAAGCTCATGGTCTGGGCTTGGGAGAGGGTCATCCTAGAATCTTTTTGGGGTTTCAAGTTTGGGGAGGTTGGCCAACAATGGGTTATCTAATATATCTGCTTCCTTCTTTGCCTACGATAAGAAAGTTTCATTTTTTTAATTCCCCTGTAAGATAACACACCTTACAAGTTCCCCTCATGGCCTTCTTCTGATTGAAAGCAATGAAAATGTGGACATAAGGAATTTCAGACCACTTCTCTTCCCTTTTGCAAAAAAAATATATATAATTGGAGAATAGTGGAAGCCAGGAGAGCTGTTTTGCAGCCATTCTTCTCCATTTTCCAATTTAGATTAAGGCTAAGCAATATTACAATAAGAGATCAGCTTTCTCTTTTTTAGTCTGGAGGACAGTAGGTCATTCCAATTTTTCAGGATGCAGCCCAGGGGCTATCAATTGGGATGCTGGATGCACAGCCCATATTCTGAGGAGAAAGAACTGAGAGAACACTTACTCACTGAGACCAGGCATTCCATGTGTCCTGCAACTGAGGGAATTCCCCCTAAAACATCTTCTCGTCCCCATAGGGAAGAAATCTGAGTCCTGGAACATGGGTGGTCTGGGTGCACCCCTTGACTCTGAAACCGGACGCGGAGGGCCAGTGAGCCAGATTTCTTACCTGGCAATTCTGAGCTGCACTCAGAGGGCTGGTGAGCAAGATTTCTTACCTCGGTGGCTCTGAGCCAGACCTCTGCTCTTTTTCCAATCCTGGAAGCAGTGAGTCTTTTGGCAAGCTTTGTGCATGACCAGATCTAAAAACCACCATAAACAGAGAACTTGAAGGGACAAATTCTCACTTGGAAAAGCTTAAGGCTTGTTTTTTCTTTGGGAAAGAGAAGTTCAGTGTCTTTGAGAGAATAGGGTTTCTTACAAGATTCAGTCAAAGGCCATATACAAAGGAGAAGATGGTGAGAATATCCTGGAGAATTTTCTCTGGGGAAAGGAGTGGGGGAAGGAGAAGGCATGCCCAGGGATGAGCATTTCTTGAGAAAGCTATAAGGATGGTCCCCTAGGAAATCCCCAACCTCCGCACCATAGGAAATCTCCCTGTGAAAGATTTCAACATAAACCCAACACCAAGTCTGCATAAAGGACAAAGAACAGCGGAGAAGATGAAGGAACAAATACTTGGACTTAGGACAAGAGAATTTGCCCGAAACGGGGAAGGATGGGAAAGGACTGAGGTGAGGAATTCATGGTGAGCAGCCTACCAAGATGGGAGGGGGGCCAGAAAAAGGGAGATAAGGACAAAGGGCCAGGCAGAATGGCAAGAATCAGTATCCAGGGGCATGACTCATGAAGTTCCGGTCCTGTTGACCAGTGCCTTATGTGAAAGATGTTGCTTTCCGTCTTGACAAAATATGCAGCCAGAGCCCTGCTGACTCTGGAGTCAGCTGAGCCCCATTCCAGGTTCGGAGGTCTTGTCACGGAAGGAATTCAAGGATGAGAGAGGGCCAGTAGGAGTAAGTAGTGAAATTTTTTAAAGAGAGAGAGTACACATTAAAGAAATCAACACGGACATGCTCAAGGTAGAGACATGCCTTAGTGGAGTGGATTAGCTTGTTTTAAAGGGAATTTTTGCAAAAGTGATTTTTCATCTCAACTTTTGAATACTAGGTGTCTTCTTTGTTCCAGGAGGAACTATCAGTGCTTGTGGAGCTCTGTCACTTACTCAAAATTTGTTTTGGGGCAGATACTTAACAATCTTTATGACCCTAGGCTTTCTGTCATTAACTGTCTGCTTCCTGCCCATGATTTTACAGGCTTTATGACTTTGGGAGTTTGGGGGGCTTTAGGGGAAGTTTTTGCCCCATGAAATTTGCAGCTGTGCATTAATTCCTTTGGAGCCAGGGCCTCACTATTATACATCCAAGCAGAGATGTCAAGGGGTCAATTAAATACTGACTCTGGATAATAAAGTATCCTTTTTTTCTTCCTGAACTAAATATTAAGTAGCAATAATAAAAACTTTTATTAAATGAATTAATTAAGCTAGATAAATTATTTTTTTTAATTGTGTTCATTTAAAGAACAAAATGGGAGCACATGAAACCCAATTACAGGAAACATAGCCAGAAACATGGGGATACTTGGGGATATCCAGTGTCATGATCATCTCTCTCCCTCTCTGACCTACACCACAGGATCACTTAGCACTGTTTCTTTTTGCCCATCCTTGTACATTTCTCCCTCACTGCTGTCTGATTTCCTTTGTCTTATAACACATGGCTTTCCACAGAAGCAGTGTAAGAGATGGTATATACACATGACTTTCTAACTTGGCTACCAACCAGTAAACTGACCTATAAATCCCGGAAGAGAGAGCATGATTGGGCCAGCTTGTGTTAAAAGTCCCCTCCTTGATGTAAATATCTGAATTGAGGAGGGGCTAGAGATATCAGTATCATAAGGTCCTTAATATAGATAATAATTTTTAGCTTAATTTTCCTTAAAGTAATTACATATTTTCCCCTCTGATTTCACATAGTGCCATAACCCTGTAATTTCATCTGAATGAAAAGGTCAACTATCACAAGGCTACCAACTCTAGCTGCTGATGTGGACTGGGGATTTGTGTGTATGTAGAGAGTTACTTTAAATAAACTGAACCAATAGATTTAAAAAGCACTCTTTAGGGAATAGCTAAAACAACAATCTTTTCCCATAAAAAAGGAGCACTTGATTATTTATGATCTTCTTGACCCTGGATTTCCTGGACCCCACGCATTATCAGAGGCAGTTATATGCTTATGAATAACACTTAGGGAAAAATTATACCATTTGCCAATTTCTATAGGCTAAATACTTCCAACTTGATCAATTTTAAGCTACTAATGTAATGACATTGAATACAGAATTGGAAGCTATGTAAAATCTGCTCTTGCCAGTCCAGGCCATCTCCAAAAGGGTCCCTTTTTCCTGATATGTAGTGGACTTTAGGACCCCTTTGCCTACCCAATCTGGAGCTCAGAAGACATTCAGTTGGAAATACAAATTAATCAAGCCAGTAACAACTTCTTAATATTTAAAGGCATGGGACTGGATGAGGACATCAACAGAGAGCAAAGACAGAAACGATCTCAAGACTCAGAATATGACTGCAGCTCAGAGAGGAGGAGGAAGAACCCTTAAAAGAAAATGAAAAGAAACAGCTCATTAAGGTTGGAAGAAACTAGATGGTCAACTCACCTGGAAACCAGAGGAAGTTGGAAAGAAGGGACCAGACCTTTCACTTCCTCATAGACAATGTTAAGGAATTTTATGTTTGTAAAACTAGCAATTGCTGTATGTCATGAATTCCAAATATCATCATTATGTTGCAGATAGTTCAGTATGTCTTCTTTTAATTCTATCATCTAAATAAAATTTATTTGCAGATAACCAAATAAATGATTCAATCCTATCAAATTGGCTAATGTGCAAAAAAAACTTGAAAAGATATTTTCTATTTAGATAGTTTTTAAAAAAACTAGAAATTTTCCATACCCTGAAGGAAAAGAACAGATTATAAAATATTATTGTGATGGTTTGCAGCTGTATATACTCCAGAAAAGTCTGTTCATAAATTAATCCATTCCTTAGGGAGTAAACCCATTGTAAGCCGCATCTTTTGTTGAGTAGGATCTTAAGAGGTGACTCACCTCATGCAGGGTGGATCTTGATCCTCTTCCTGGAGTCCTTTATAGGAGAATGAAATTCAGAATAAGAGAAAGCCATGGAAGCTAGAAGCTGAAGGCAATGAAATCCAGAAGAAAAGGGAAAGACCAGCAGACACTGCATGGACCTTGCCTTGTGGCAGATAAGTTCAGGGCCACCAGCAGCAGATCTTCAGAAAGAAGGTATTATCTTGGTAATGCCTGAATTTGGACATTTTCACTGCCTTAGAGCTGTAAGCTTGTAAGCTAATAAATTCCTATTACTAAAAGCCAACCTGTTTTTATGGTTATCTGCTTTCTGCAGCCGAGCAAACAAGAACAATTATTTTAAACTTTTATTTGGCCCATTAGCTTTATGTGGCCCAGTAACTCGTGTTTATAAAACAGAGACTGGAATAGCCTAATATGAATGGTGGTATTTTTATGTTAAATTGTAGAGAATTTTTCTGTACCTTTTTTACTTTATTTAAAGCAAATACAATCTGAGAACCTAAACAGGGTCGTGAATAGAACGCCAAGATTTAAAGCTTTATACAAAGTAGGAAGATTTGTTTGTTGCTTTTTGTGCACACATTGGCCTCATTAAATAAAAGTTAGTAGCTAAAAATGGACCCACAAAATGTTTTTCGTTTTTTATTGCAGAAAAATGCATTTCTTATCTCTCTTACCATATAAACATTAATCTGGTTTCATGTTAAAGTCACAGAGTAATCTTTAAAACTAAAAGGGCAGTGAGTGCTATTTGCACATAACATCAGCAGTTTTAAGCAATCCTGATCATCTGTCATTGCACATTGTCATCTCAGCTGGGCAACCCTGGCAATATTGCAGCAGGCTATTGTTCATTGAGAAAGCTAATATTAGGAGGAGATGTGATAAGAATCCCTTTAAAAAAAAAACTAATTGAATGTTATCTGGTTTTTGGCAATAGTGTCTTGTATCTCTCTGTGGTGCATTGCTTTAGAGTCCTTTATTCAGTCTTTTATAAACCCCCCCATTATTTAAAAATCGAGGGCAGAGTAATGGCATGTAAGGAACTTTATATATTAGTCTGATACTCAATGATCACACTTTCTCTCCTCTACTGCCCAACAATTTCTACTTTATTGAAAAACATTAAAAGTTGAAGAAAATATTGAGATATGAGTCATAATGCCATGATACATTTCAAGCATTCCCCAATTTTTAAATAATTTTTGTTTAGGAAAAGGCAAAGTCAAGAATGTATGAAAATATCATTAAGAGATGGAGAGGGGATATTACCATTACAGCATGTCCTTTTTAATGTTTTTTTTGTCTGATTTCTCTCATGGAGTGATTACAAAATCCTCAAACACGAAAGATAAGAGATGTATAGTAAGGAAAATGCAGTAACATATTAACTGTAGAATGTAGGTGATTTGCATGGTATAATTCTTTCAATTTTTGAATATTTGAATTATCTATAATAAATTTTTGTGAACAAGATTCCTAAATATTCTCTTGCTGACCTTGTCAGATGAAAGTAGAATAGACAGCTATTAGTTTTATAAAATTACTCTTCCTAATAAATTTTAAGTATAATCTTGTACCATCAAATTATGTTTGCTGAGGAAATTCCATACTGCTATTCCAATTTTTTTTATTAGAGAAGTTGTAGTTTTACAGAAAAATTAAGCATAAAGTACAGAATTCCAATATACTTCCCTATTATTATGACATTGTGTTAGTGTGATAGCTTTGCTGCAACCGTTGAAAGATTTTTTTATAACTATATTCTATGGTTACTCTAAGGCTCACTGGGTTGTAGATAAACATTAACTTTTAATCTACTTGCATATATACACATGACAGTTCTCCTTTTAAACACATTGAAATATATATTTTGGTGCTATTAATTGTATTCAAATGTGCTACCATCACTACCATCCAATAACAAAACTTTTCCATCATCCCAAATACAAACTGTAAAATGTAGGCATTAACTCCCTGCTCCCTACTCCCATCTCAGCCCCTGGTAACCTGTATTTTGGACTCTTAACTATCTGAGTTTACTTAAAGTATTTCAAATTAGTGAGATCAGACAATAATTGTCCTTTTGCTTCTGGCTTACTTCATTTAACAAGATGTCTTGCAAGTTCATCCATGCCATTGCATTTATCAGAACTTCATTGCTTTTCATGGCTGAAAAATATTCCATTGTGTTTGTATGCCATATTTTGTTTATCCATTCATCTATTGATCGGTAGTTGCGCTGCTTCCATCTTTTGGCAATTGTGAATAATGCCCCTATGGACATCAATGTGCAAACATATGTTTTCGTCCGTGCTTTCGGTTCTTTGGGGATACATGCCTACAAGTGGGATCGCTAGGTCATATGATAATATCATATCTCACTTTCTGAGGAACTGCCAACATGTTGTCCACAGTGGCTGTACCGTTTTACATTCCCACCAGCAATATGTGAGTCTTTCTCTTTCTCCACGTCCTCTCCATTACTTAGTTTCTGTTTTCTTTAATAGTAGCTATTCTAGTGGGTATGAAATGGTATCTTATCGTGGTTTTGATTTACATTTCCCTAATGGCAAATTATATTGAGCATCTTTTCATGTGCTTTTTGGCCATTTGTATATCCTCTTTGTAGAAATATCTATTCAAGTCTTTTGCGTAATTATTAAATTGGGTTTTTTGTCTTTTTCTGGTTGAACTGTAGGACTACTTTATATATTCTGGCTATTAAACCCTATAAGTTATATGGTTTACAAATATATTCTATTGTGTAGGTTGCTATTTTACTTTTATGATAGCGTCCTTTGAGGCACAAAAGTTTAAATTTAGGTGAGATCACATTTGGCTACTTTTTTCTTTTGTTGCTCATGTTTCGAGTGTAAAGTGGAAGAAACCATTACCTAACACAAGGTCCTGAAGATGCTTCCCTTTGTTTTTTTGTAGGAATGTTATAGTTATGGATCTTATATTTAGGCATTTGCTCCATTTTGTGTTAATATTTGTATCTGGTACGAGGTAGCAGTCAACCATTATTTTTTTTGCATAAGGTCAAAACCACTTTTCCCAACACCATTTTTGGAAGAGACTATTCTTTCCCAACTAAGTGGACTTGACACCCTTGTCAAAAAACAATTGGCTACACATATGAGTGATTTCTGAACTCTCAATTCAATTTCATTGGCCTATAAGTTGGTCCTTTTGCCAGTACCATGATTTTTTTTCTGCGTTGATTACCTTTCTATATATGTAGGGTAGTGTTAGTGTTAGGGTTGGAGTTAGGAATACTATTAATGTTTTCTTCCAAAACATGTTTCTCTATAGTCTAGGTATGGATGTTAACTGAGTGCCAATGTTAAAACCAAGTTTCTCCTAAAATCTTGGAAATGTTGTGTTGATTATCTTTGTATATGCAGATAGGACTAAGATTAGGAAGACTGTTTGAGTTTTCATACCAAGATGTGTTTCCCTGTATTCTAGGTATTAGTGTTAGCTGAATGCCAGAAAACAAGATTCACCTGCAAATCTTGAAAATCTTATGCGGTTACCTTTGTGTATATGTAGGATTGGCTTAGGTATAGCACTAAGGTTAAGAATATTGTTGGTGCTTTCATATCAAGACATGTCTCCATATATTCTAGATAGGGGTGTTAGCTGAGTACTAGAGTTAAAATCAAGTTTTACCTGTCAATCTTGGAAAGGCTGTATTGATTACCTTCATATATAAGTATATAGGGTTATGGTCAATTTAAGATAAGAATACTGTTAGTGTTTTCATTCCAATGCCTGTCTCCTTGTATTCTAGTTATGAAAGTGAACATGTGCTGGGTTAAAACAAAGGTTTGCCTATAAATCTTGGAAATGCTAGTGTTGATTACCTTCATATATATGTAGGACAAGATTAGGATGTGTTTAGGGTTAGGCATACTCTTTTTTATTTTGTTTTTTCTGTCTGAAACATTAGAAGTTTATTTACATTTATACTGCTGCTTTTTCTCTTGTTTCCTAAAGTGGGAGCTAAGGTTAATTAAAAAAATTTTTTTTTGTCTTTTTATTGAGATATCCTCACTTACTATACAGTCAGTCCAAAGTCTACAATCAGCGGTTCACAACATCATCATATAGCTGTGCATTCATCACCATAATCATTTTTAGAACATTTACATTACTCCAGAAAATGAGATTAAAGGAAAAAGGAAAACCCCCAAACATCTCATACCCTTTACCCCCCCCCATTGACCAGTAGTATTGCAATCTACCCAATTTTAAAACTTACATTAGAGGTAGGTTAACTAAGACAGTGTAGTGTTGACAGTATATATCTGTATCTATATACCTATCTCCAACTCTACCTACCTACCTATCTATCTATCTATCTATCTATCTATCTATCTATCTATCTATCTATCTATCTAACTATCTATCTAATCAGTGAAACAAAATAAAGCATCCAGAAGAACATACAAACATAGGCAATCCATACAAACATAGGCAATTATTTTTAATTTTTTGCCATATAGGTTAAGCGATCATTATCAAAAATCAGGGCTCCTGATTACAGTTCAACAACTTCACGTATTTCCTTCTGACTATTCTAAAATACTAGACTCTAAACAAAATAAAATATCTATATAATGAGTCAGTAGTCACAGTCATTTGCTAAATTCCATTTTCTCAGTTATACCTACTTGCCTCATTTGAGCTTTCTCTCAATGTTCAGGGATATATAGGCAATGGCCATTTAATTTCTTTGTGCCAGGAAGGGTTGTTGACCTTCTGTAATAGGGGAATGAACCTCCAGTTCTTGGAGAGATCGGTACTGCTGGGTTTCAGGACTTATCTGGCCTAAGATCAATCTAGGGCCATAAGCTTCTGAGAAAATAAACTTACTAAAAAATTTTTATAGAAACTTAGAGCACTCTGTATGGTTTTTAGGAATATTGTTGGATAGGGCATGGTATACTATGGCAATTTGAGACATCTGGTTTAAACCTGTATAAGAGAAACCTCCAGAATGATCTCTCAACTTTATTTGAAACGTCTGAGCCACTGAAACTTAATTTTGTTTGATTTATTTTCCCCCCTTTTGGTCATTCTCAATCCCACAATGCCAGGGCCAGTCTTATCCCTGGGAGTTATGCCACATGTTGCCAGGGAGACTTACACCCCTGAAAGTCATGTCCCACATCAGGGGAAGGGTAGTGAGTTTATTTGCAGTTGGTTAAAGGGAGAGATCATGTCTGAGAAACAAAAGAGGCTCTCTTGTTTAGCCATAATTACATGCAGGTCCAGCTTCATCATTGCAGAAATAAGTTTCATAAGGGCAAGCCTTAAGATCAAGGGCTTGATTTATTAAATTAGGAGTCCTTTTCCCATGAGGGGAAGTTTAATAGACCCACATTTTTTCCAAGTCCCTCAAGGAGTACCAGGATGCAAGGACATTTTGTAGCTGGTTAATAAACCATAAGGCTTGTTTACTAAATCATCGATCATTTGATTGCACCTATGGCTGGTTATATTTATGATCAACTAAGGGAAGTGTTTTCTGCAATGAGAGACTCCAAATCAGTTGGATTTAGTCCAATCAGTTGAAGGCTTTTATGGAAGAGGTGATGATTTCAGCAGTCAGAAGAAAGAACTTTTGACTCTACTTCATCTAGCCATCCTCTCCTGTGTAATTCATCAGATACCTTCATCATTGTTGCCAGCCTGTGGCCTGGCCTACAGAATTTGGGATTGTGCATCCCCACAGTTGCATGAGAGACTTTTATAAAATCTCCTATTTACAGATATCTCTTGTTGATATTTTTACTCTAGAGAACCCTCACTAATACTGATTGGTATTGAGAGTGGTTCTTGAGAAAAGAATCTTAAAAATGGGTTTTTGCAATTAGTTTTCCACTCTGATGAGATTCAATGGCAATAATGAATTGATTTTTCAGTAATCAAGATGATACTGATAGTCCATGGCATGTGTTGGCAATAAGGATGCACAAAATATCACCATTTGTTTCGCCTAATCATACTTTTGTATGAGGGTAGGCTCTGGGAACAGTGTTTTTGAACACCTTAACAGAGTTTTATGGAATTAAGCAGTATAATGACATTGGCTGTTTGTTCTGAGATGTGCTGGGTACAGTTATGAAAGAAAAGGATAAACTAAAGGCTCCAGTGCTGCATGAAAGGTGTAAAATTTTCTATATGTGCTCTGAAAGAAAATTTTATTACCTCCTGTCACACACTTGAGATCTCTGAAAACCAGACGCAGAGCAGAGTCTCATTGTGTGAGTAGCAGATTTATCATATAAACTAAATTCTCAACTTTGTAGGGTGTCTGCTGTCAAAGTAAGGGTTTTTATTGTAAAAGAATGGGATTCTGAAAACTGGCAGGGGACATATGGGTTGATAATAATGGCAGTAGGGATGTTGGAACCCTGGATTATGCTGAATCTTTTCTAGATAGACCCATAATGGTTTGCCTGAGGAAACAACCACCATAACTCAAGCCTGCCTTGAGGAGACAGCTTGCCAACCTCGAATCTGCTCTGAGGAGTCTTCTGTCCAACCTCTACCTAAAGAGATGAACCCTTCAGTACCTGCTAAACCTATAGTCTCTTCCCCTAGTGAAACAGCCCTTACCTCTCTGTCTGGAGAGATTAATCCTGTTTAAAAGATGAAAGTGCAATGGAATGCCCGTAAATAATTGGCTTGAAAGGCACTTTTAATTCTTTTCATGACCCACCCCCACCACCCTTCTTTTCTTCAAGACCTATAACTAGGCTAATGTCCCAACAGACCCTGAAAGGTGAAGTATGAAGTGTGTCTCATAAGGTGAAACAGTAGACTCCAAAAGAACTGCATGAGTCTTTCAATTTATATAGACAGAAATCAAGGGAATATGTGTGCGAATGGGTATTAAGGGTATGGGATAGAGTGGAAGGAATATAACGTTAGCTCAGGCTGAATTTATTGACATGGGCCTACTAAGTAGAGATTCTGCATTTAATGTTGTAGCTCAAGGTGTTAGAAAGGGCATTAACAGTTTGTTTGAGTGGTTGGCTGAAACATGAATCAATAGGTAGCTGACTTTACCTGAGATCAAAATGCCAGAATTGCCCTGGTATAAAGTAGATGAGGAGATCCAAAGGCTTAGAGAGATTGGAATGTTAGAGTGGTTTATCATGGAAGACTGGCTCACACACCCCAGGAATGTCCAGAGGACATACCTTTTACCAGGACTTTGAGGAATAAATTTGTGAGACTAGCTCTATTGTCTTTGAAGAGCTCTATAGTAGCCCTTCTCTGTAGGTCACATATTACTGTGGCAGCTGCTGTCACTCAGCAGCACACATTGGGGATGATTGGATCCTAAATTGGCAGAAGCTATTTGTCAACAGTTAATCACCATAAACAAGGTGGGCATGGCCACCACAATGGATGGCAGACTCAAAGCAGCAGTCAAAATAATCTGATTCAGAGAGATTTATGGTGCAGATTAGTAGATCATGAAGTACCTAGAAGTAAATAGATGGGCAATCTACTAAATTCTTGTTTAAGCTGTATAAGGAGAAGAGTTCTAGGTCAAGTGAACAAAAGTCTAACTTGAATTACAAAAACGGAGAGTCACGGCCCCTTACCCAGAATTGAGACATTTTACAGATGCAGAGTTCCTTGAATGAGGGGAAGGCCAGGTACCCATGGGGAAGGACCCTATTTCACTGCCAAAAAAATTTATACTGTCAGTCTTCTTCCACGCCTTTCCCAAGGAGACCAATGGTCTTTTACCAGGGTAACTATGCTTTGGGGAAAAGAAAATAATCAGATATTTGGGGGATTACTAGACAAGTAATTACTAGATAAGATATTTGGGGGATTACTAGACAAGCAAGAGGCCCAAAATGTCACTCTGGTCCACCAGTCAGAGTAAGGGCTAATGAAGGTCAGGGCATCCATGGAGTTTTAGCTCAGACCTAGCTCACAGCAGGTCCAGTGGGTCCACAGATGCATTCTGTGGTTATTTTCCCAGTTCTAGAATGCATAATTGAAATAGACATACTGAGCAACTGGCAGAATCCCCACATTGGTCCCCTGACTTGTGGAGTACAGACTGTTATGGTAGGAAAGGCCAGGTGGAAGCCACTAGCAATGCCCCTACCTAGAAAAAGAATAAATCACAAGAAATACTGGATTCCTGCCCAGATTGTCATAATCTTGTCCACAGGGACCTTGGGATTATGTCTCCCTCCCACAAGACATCACACTGGTCCATTATATTGATGATATCATGTTGATTAGACCTAGTAAACAAGAAGTAGCAACTACTCTAGATTTATTGGTAAAGCATTTATGCATCAGAAGATTGGAGATGAATCCACAAAAATACAGGAAACTTCCATGTCAGTGAAATTTCTAGGTATTCAGTAGTGTGGAGCATGTTGAGATGTTCTTCTAAGGCGAAGGATAAGCTGTTGCATCTGGCCTCTCCTGTGACCAAAAAAGAAGCATAATGACTAGTTGGCCTGTTTAGATTTTTGAGACAACATATTCCTCATTTGGGTGTGCTGCTCCAGCCCATTTACTGAGTGACCAGAAAAGCAGCTAATTTTGAGTGGAGACTGAAATAAGAGGAGGCTCTATGACAGGTCCAGGCTGCTGTGCAAGCTACTCTTCCACTTGGGCCCTATGATCTCACAGATCTACTAGTGCTGTCAGTGTCAGTAGCAAATAGAGATGTTGTCTGGAGCCTTTGGCAGACCTTCATACTAGAATCACAATGCAGGACTTTAGGATTTTGGAGTAAAGCCTTAGCATCTGCTGCAGATAATTACTCTCATTTTGAGAAACAGACTGTAGACTGCTACTGGATGCTTAACCATGGGCCACCAAGTTTTCATGAAACCTGAGTTGCTTATCATGAGCTGGGTGTTGTTGGACCTGCCAAGCCATGAAATTAGATATGCACAGCAGCATTCCATCATAAAATGGAAATGATGTATACAAGATAGGGTTTGAGCAGGTCCTGAAGGCACAAGTAAGTTACATGAGGAAGTGGCCCAAATGCCCATGGCCCCCACTCCTGCTACTTTATCTTCTCATTCCCAGCCCAGAACTATGGCCTCTTGGGGAGTTCCTTATAATCAGTTGACTGCAGAAGAGAAAACTCAGCCCTTATTTACAGATGGAGCTGCACAATAGAAAGTGGACCCAAAAGAAAGTGGACATCTGCAGTACTGCAGCCCCTTTCTGGAATGTCCCTGAAGGACAGTGGTGGGAAGTTGTCTTTTGCATTTGAGAGCTTGACCATCATGTGTCTGAGTGTATTTTTCTTCAAGTTTATTTTGTTTGGTGTTCAATCAGCTTCCTGGATTTGCACAATCATATCTTTTGCTAAGTTTTCAAAGTTTTCTATCACTATTTCTTTGAATAATCTATCTGCTCCTTTCTTTCCTTCTCTGTCTGGGGATCCCATAATGAGTATATTGGTAGCTTGCTGATATCTCTCAGGTCTCTTAGGCTATTTTTGTTTTTTCCAATTCTTTATGCTTTCTGGTCCTCAGCCTGGCTCATTTCATTTGTCCTGTCTTTAGTTAATTGATTCTTTCTTCTACTAGCTCCCACCCACTATAAGAAGCCCTCCTGGGAATTTTTCATTTCAGTGATTCTGGCCTTCAACTTCAGTATTTCTGTTTGGTACCTTTTTAAAATTTCTATTTATTTTCTAAGATTCTCATATTGCTCATTCATTGTTTTCCTGATATCCTTTAGTTCTTTCCTTATATTTTCCTTCATCCTCTCAAGCATATTGAAAATAATTTAAGTTTTCATCCAGTGTGACCACAGTCTGGTCTTCTTTGATGATGTTTTCTGGTTTTTCATCCTCTTCCTTTGATAGGCCATTATTTCCTGTTTCATTGTTTGTTGAGTACTCTTTTGTTGCACACTGTAATTAGTATTTTAAAATGTTTATTCTGGGATTTAGTCCCTGAGATATCTATTCAGGTAGTGATATGGCAGTGATTTTCTTGAGTGCCAGAAGTTAACAATACCAAAGAAACCAAATGCATAAGATGCCTTTCACCATCTTTGCAAATTGGATTTATTTTGAATGGTATTCTTCAGAGTTCAGCCCTCCTATAAAAAAAAGCCCAAGGTGAATGCAAAGTACAAGGTCCTCTCTGTCTATTCTGGGCCTATGTCTTGCCCTGGGCTTGTGCTTGCTAGTTGCCTTAGCAGTTCTCCTGAAACCTGATCTTCTCCTTCTCCCAGGTTCTCTATCCCAGCACTTAAATCAGGTAAACTTTAGCCCCATGCTGCTACTTGATTGTTTCTTATGTCACTTTTTCTGTCTCGAATTGATTTTGCTATATTTTAGGAGAAGGAGGTGAGCCAGATAGGAGTTTCCCAGGTCAGTCTTTCCCAGCTAGAATAAGGCCAACAACAAACAAAGCACCAGCCAGGTCCATGCTGCCATGAGGAGGGGTGAGGAAGAGGGTAATAAGTATGCCAGGATCTTCTCCTATGACACTCTGAAGCTATATTTTCTTCATTTGGCACTTGCCTGGTCAATGTAGGCCTTTAATTATTTTCCATAGTTTTGAGGAAAGTTACTGTTTTTAAGTCTCCTCTACCACTTTTGCCCAAGATGGGTTGCAACACTGGCTGCCTTCAGAGCTGAGCACACCAGCAATGTGAAGTAAGCTAATCAAAGCATTGATCAGCAACTGGACTGCAGACTCCTGGATCTAGGGGAACTAGGTCTTTATAGCTCACCCTGGCACCAGCAATCTCTGCCAGGAGCCAGGGTTGAGTATCTCACTGCTGCTGCTATGAGGCTGGGAGATAGGTGATGGTGGCTGCTGCAGGAGAGTTCAAGTCACCGGTATTTACAATTACTCTCCTCTTCCTTGTGCCATGTGGATGCTGCACAGTGTTCTGCCCTACTCTGTAGTTACGAAGTATTTGGTTCAGATACTTCCTTCCTGTTTAATAGTTGTTCTGGTTGAGAGAGACTGATTCCTGGAGTATTCTACCCTGCCATCTTCCCACAGTCCCCCAGCCAATCCAAATTTAAAGAAATACAAAGTGGGAGGAAGAATCAATGAATTAAATTACAATATATAGTGAATACACAAGAGAATAGCAGTGGGAGTTATAATAACTTTTTTTTGGTAACAAGTCTATAAAGAAACCAGAGTGTAAAAGTCCTTGCATCAACTTTCAAACAAATATTTAAAAGATTTTGAGAGTGAAAAGTTCATTTTATTCCATTCTTATTTTTTCTACAAAAGTCTTCCCAATTGCTACCCATAAACCAAGGAACAGCAGTTACTTAACTCCTGGTGAGGTGGATTTTCTTCTTTGGATGCCTCTTTAGTTTGGCCAGGCATATGGGGACTTGCACATAGATCTTAATCTCTCTCTCTTTTTTAAAAAAATTTTATTGATGCAACATACAAGGACATACATTCTTAACATACAAACATTCCATACATGGTGTACAATCAATGGCTCACAATATCATCACATAGTTGTATATTCATCACCATGATCACTTTTTAGAACATTTGTATCACTCCAGAAAAGGAAATAAAAAGAAAAAAAAAGAGAGAAATTTGATCTCTCTTTTGCTCTCTCTTCCTCCTCCCTTCTGCAGGGAAAGAGTATGAGAGTAGAAGTATCATATCACCTCTAGGCACCCATCTTTGTAGTACCATAAATACCAGTGGAATGTATTTTTGATTAGGTACAAAGAAACAAATAGCTGTTGCTTTTGCAGATGTTGTTTACCCTTTTGATAAGCTTACCAACAACCAACATGTATAAGTATGTATGGTATTTATTTTAATGTGCAGCTGGGTATAAATTAAGCAGCATGCTCTAGTCCCAATATTTATTCTTTTATGTGACGTTATTGAGCTGTTTAACTGAATGGATCTGGGACTTCCTAGGTTAATCATTGCTAATAAAGAATGTCCTTAAAAGAAAAGAAAAGAAAAAAGATGATGAGATTCTTAATACTTAGGCTTTGTAGTAATGTGTCAGGTGAAAGATTTGCATGAACTTGACCTCTGATTTTCATACTTTTAAAAGACGCATTGTGTGGCAAATGCCATGTACCAGGCACAGTCCACTGGGTACACTTTGTACACTACACAATCTGGTATACCTGTGTATACTGTGCTATACAGAGGGAGTAAAGTACACTTCATTTGATGCAAAGTTTTCAGGACAAGAGTGAAGCAGCAAGAACAGAGGTAGCAGCAGTGGCAATGGCAGCACTGACCAGAAGTTGGTAGAAAATGGAAGACTGGAAGAGAGTTGGGAGTAAGTGTGGGTATTTATTTCCAGCTCAGATACACCAGAATCAAGTGGAACTGGGGAGATGCTGATTTGGTTAATAGGCTGTCAAAACATGTAGTAAATTGAAGTAAGGAAATAATACCTTTCATTAAGAACATGTTCATTTAAAACAAGTCAGAATATGAATAGCCTAGTTCTAGATTTTTTTCCCCCTCAAAATGATATTCATATTTCTAAACTGGAACCCAAGAGTCTGTTGGGCTTAACTGTTTAGACTCTTTTTCCCTTTCAGAGATGGTTTTGTAGTAGTGAATGGACAGGGGTACTAAAGAATGGGGAAAAGATGAACTGACATGCATGAAGAGGCAAAACCATAAGACACAGTCTCTGAACAGCATCAGCTTTAAGAACTTCTATCAGAAAACAATAAGGAAATGCAAACAATGAATACTTTGAGGTCAGGGCTCAGCATAGGAAATGAAAAGCATGCAAGAAATGTTAAGGAGAAATGTATTTAATAGAATGAATTAAATGCTTGCAAAGTGGTTGAAGGGCTGAAGGCGTGGTTTCTCGTTTTTCTCCAAGATTGACTCTCAGAACAAAAGAGCCTGACCCACCAGGGAGCTACTAGCTTGGAGGCTGTCATTGAGAATTATGTGTTCAAGAACACACCCTAGCAGCTGGTCCAGAAATTGGAAGTGGAAGTACAGAGCCTGTTGACTGGCTAGTGATTTTGTACAACTTATTTAACTTCTCTGGGCCTTAGTTTTCTCATCGGTAAAATGAGAATTACAATTGTAACATCTCCTAGGACTGTTATCAAGAATAGGTGAGAAAACACATGTAAAGTGCATATACTGAGCCTGCTTTGTTGTTATGCTGTATATTGGAGTCAGGTACCTCAAGTCTCGACTGCTCAGGTTGAAGTCCAATTATGGAATGTACTAACCATTTGACTGTGAGAGATTTACTTCAGATTTTGTGCTTTAGTTTTCTCATTGAGGTTATAATGGTAACTCCCATGTAGGGTTGTGATGAGAAATAAATGAAATAATGCATATAAAGTGCTTACAATTGTGTCTGACAGAATAAGATCCAGGACATTTTTTAAAAATATCTTCATTTAGTATTGAATTTTTTTAACTTTTTTTTTTTATTGTACAGTATAACATACATATAATGCGAAGAAATAAGAAAGCAATAGTTTTCAAAGCACTCTTCAACAAGTGGTTATAGGACAGATCCCAGAGTCTGTCATGGGCTACCATACCATCCTCTCAGATTTTTCCTTCTAGCTGCTCCCAAATATAGGAGGCAAGAGGGCTTAAATACTTTTTTATCATCACAATTGACTTTTTTCCTTCTTTTTTTGTGAAAAATAACATATATAACATATATAAAAAGGCTATAAATTTCAAAGCACAGCACCACATTTAGCTGTAGAACATATTTCAGAGTTTGACATGGGTTACAATTCAACAATTTTAAGTTTTTACTTCTAGCTGCTCTAAAATACTGGAGACTAAAAGAGATTTCAGTTTAATGATTCAGCTTTCATATTCATTTGTTAAATCCTATCTTCTCTGCATAACTCCACCATCACCTTTGATCTTTCCATCCCTCTCTTTAGGGGTGTTTGGGCTATGGCAATTCTAAATTTTTGATATTGGAAGGGTCTGTCACTAATATAGGGTAGGGAGATGGAACTATCTGATGTTCTGGAGAGGCTGGGCTAGGTTTCAGGACTTATCTGGACCAGGAACCCATCTCATTTGGTATTGAATTTGCTTTAACTATTTCAGTCCAGTCAACATTTTCTTTCTTAATGTTTCATACCAGGTCTTTGTTTTTTCAGTCTTCCTGAGAAGCATCTCTTACCTATTACCTCTTATAGACACACATTATATAAATAGAGTACCTCAGACATGAAACTATTGAGACTGGTCCAAAGTATTCATATGCTGTCAAGATATGAAATGATGAGTATTCATGCAAATTTTTACTACCAATACAGTGGATGCCAAATGGTAAAAATCCTAGGACATAACAGCACTAATTTTGCTTCTCAAAAGCACAGAACTATGACAATTTAAAAAAATTAAGTAAAAAGAGACACATTTGAGAGCATAATTACAGATTGATTTTATTAAATTTTTCAGGTTTGTTTATAAGAAAACTTTGCCCGCCATAAATTTGCCATTCATACTGGCAAGTTTAAGAAACAATACCCACTTGGGAAGATTGCTCCATTTAATAGAAATTACTTTGTGATCAGCAAAACCAACCTATATTCAAATCCCCATTCGCTAGTTGCTGGCTGTGTGACCTTAGACTTGTTATTAACCTTCCTGGACTGTTGTTACCCCATTCTAAAATGAAGTTACCTTGCAGTGTTCTTGGGAAGACTATATTTAAGTTTACACATATCTACATGATTGTGGGTTTAATAGTCACATCTTCCTGGAGTTCCTTTTGTTCTACCATTCAGGGGATATTTTTATATTAAACAATTGTTATTTATACCTACAATTTATATTCAATAGCAGAGTCTATGAGCAATAGTGTGATTTTAGTTTGATTATCAAGTCAAATGTAAATGCAATTTAGAGATAAACTGAAAAACAACAACTTGCTTAACAAATAATTGAAACCTGTTTATCTGGAAATTAAGGTAATAGTCAAGTGTGGTTTAAGTGTCAGGTGTGGGCTCTGTAATCACATCAAGTGGGTTGAACCCCACGCTTTGGCATTTCACAGCTTTTTGATCTTGAACAAGTTACTTAACCTTAAGCTGTTTCAGTTTCCTAGGCCGCTCAAAACAAATACCATGAAATGGGTCCAGTTAAACAATGGGAATTTATTTGCTCGCAGTTTTGAGACTGGGTAAATGTCCAAATCAAGCCTCTATTATGGCAATGCTTTCTTCCTGAAGACAAGCTGCCAACAATCCTTGATTCCTTTGTCACGTGTCACAAGGCACATGGCAGCATCTACTGGTCTTTCCCTTCTCTTCTGGATTTCATTGATTTCAGCTTCTTGCTTTCTGTGGCTTCCTCTCTCTCTCTCTAAGAATTTCATTCTCTTATAAAGGGCTCCACTAATAAGATTAAGACTCCTCCTAATTGAGATGGGACACACTTAAACTAAAGTAACCTCATCGAAAGGTCTACTTACAATCGAAAGGCTACTTACAATTGAAAGGTCTACACACCCACAGGAATGGATGAAATTTAAGGATATTTTTCTCTGGGGTACATATTGCCTCAACCCCCCACACTAGTCTTAACTTAGCTTCATTTTTCTCTTCTGAATGGAGGTAAATGAAGTATCTATCACAGTGTTGCTGGACACATCATATGAGTGGTTGGTACATAGTAACTCCCAACAAACATTAGCTATTATTATCTTTATCATCATCATTATTAAGCATCCACTATATATTTCAAACTCTGATCAAGTCTTCAGCTCGTGAATAATTTGACAGGATAGACAGATAAGTGAATATTCCTTTGTTTAAAAAGTAACTCAAGTTACCTTTATATTTATAACTTGAGTTGGATAAACTTCTATATTATTTCAACTAATAATTTACATTTATTTTTTAAATCCTTTTTTTAATTATAAAGGGAATACAGTTTAGTGATTAATAATAAATAAATAAGTGGTAGTTGGCATTTTGAATACCTATTAACTTATTTATCACAACATCTGTAGGCAGAGTCATTTTACAGATGTAGAAATTGGAGCGTTGAGAGATTATGTAATGTTTCAAGGCCGCATAGACAATAGCCAGCAGAGTGAAGACCCAAACTCAGGCAGGATCACCAGACTTGGCCTTCATAACCACCATGCAAAACTGCCTCTCACTCAAACTCTTGGAGTAACATTGACTTGGATTTTAATTCAGTTTCCCTCTGAGTTGGACAAGATCCTTAGCCCTCCAGGCCTGAGTATCCTTATCTATACAACCATCATAGCAACACTAATTAGAAAGTTGGGGGTTAAGGGTAGACTGAGTCTCACCTGAAAATTAATTACTGTAGAAGAAAGATGTCTTTCCAAAAGCCACACAAGTGAGGTGGAGGTAAAGGGTGAAGACAGCATTTCAGAAGCCGTGCACACATTGACAGCATGGGAAGAGAAGGAAGAGAATAGGAAAGGATTATGACCATACAGAATCTGCCAAATGATTGGATGAAAAAGAGAGAGAAAGACTCTCTTTAGCAGCTGCCATGGCTAGAGAACATTTTGGAGAAAGTGACCAAGGGAATCATGGGTTTGGTGTTGGGGAACATTGATGATTAGAAAAAGAAAATAGTGACTGTTTAAAAGGTATCTCAAAAAAGACTTTAGAATAATTTTTAAGACATTTAAATGTCTTGGAGCATTTTCTCATGAGATTGAGTAAAAATTAGGATTCCTTATCATTACCTTAGATTTTGGCAGACATGGGATTACATAGATCTCCAAATTATGTTTGGGTTACACTATGGGAACTACAATCTGGGATTTTAAATCTAATCTGCTGTACTCAGCATTAAATTGATTATTGCATCAAGAATAAATTTTCCCATTTTTTTTTCTTGGTTGAAGAATGCTGTAAGAGAGAGGGACATCATAGAAGCTGAACTTAATGGTTCTTGGAATAATATCAGAATCCCAAAGAATCAGTACTAATGATTCTGAAATTGAAAATTAAAATTTTGTTTTTATATGCCTTGGTAAGGGTGAGATACACCAGAAAGAGATGCAAACTTATTCAACATTGTAAATTCTCTAAATTGAGAAAGTCTAAGGAAGAACTTCATTAATTTCCAACTGGACATGGTTTTAACCAAGTCTCAATGGAAACATAGTTTCTAAAGAATTTAAAATTCTTCTGGCCAGAGTGAATATTTATGTCAGAAGAACCAAACTTCTAAGAGTGCAAGAGTGTACCCACTGCTGTGGAACTTGCAATCAAGCAAGCTATTGTTCTTAATCATTGATTCAGGATAATTGCAATTAAAAAAAGCCAAAAACTCGAGAAATTTATGAAAACTAGCAGATGGAGAGAAAGGAGTTGATCATGGTTAGTACAAGCCACTGATATCTGAGGATATGGAAGTAGAGAAATGCTGAGTGAATATCTGGAAGACCTGGAATTGAAACTGGGTTTTTTTTTTTCATGGACTCAGCACCATAAAAAAATGCCTTTCTGAGGTGAACTTTCTCAGTGAGAAAAGTTGCTGAAATTATCTGTTCTGTTCCTGTGTATCCGAGAGAAAGAGAAAACCATTGGATTTCAGTCTGAAAATTAACTTCCATCGTCTGTCTGACTCTAAGGGGAGAATGAATCATGGTGAATCAGGAATAGTTGGAGCAGATTTATTTGGAAGCTTTACATGGTAGGGCTTTATAGACTAACTTTGGTTTTCATCACAAAATCAAAGGTCCATCTGAGTTCCTGCTAATGACATACCACCTATGGGAATTTTTAAAAAGAGAGAGCATACTGGGATGACAAAGCTTGGAAAACTGAATACTCTTGGAGACTTAGAAATGGTGCTTAGGCTTTTAGACATGGGCACCTATTAGATGAGGTCCTAGTTGGAGGGAATAAATGGATTCTGCTGTACTTGGCTCAGGACACTCAGAACCAGCCCTGGTCCTATGTTGGAGATGACTCAGTATTTACTTCTAGTGAGGCAGTGAGTCGGGCCCAAGCACAGTCAATGGTTTTGTTAGGTGTTTCTCAGGGGTGGGACAACATCTAGACTACGGAGTATTTTGGTAGTAGGATGTGGCCCCCCCATTTACTTAGCTGTGACAAAGAGTGACATCTAGTGGTAATTTACAACTGTGAGTGTATTTACCCTATAAACAGATCCTGTTCTTAGCCCTTCCACAGATGCAAGCCCTAGATGAAAAGGAAATATGTACTTGCCTTAATAAGTTTGCTCATTCAAAAGTTTTCATTGTCTAGCTTTGAGGTCTGGGAGAAGGAAGGAAATTTGATGAACTCCACCAGGTTGATCATTAAAATCGTTCTAGAGCCACGCTCATAAAAGAAGTGAGGGTGGGAAGGCAGGAAAATTGAGCCGTGTTGGTAGAGCTCTTGGAAACATCAAATAGTATTTTCTCTGATTTATCTAAGAAGAGCTAACAAAATGAATAATTTATATTTCTCAGAATTTACTTTCTGTGTGCGTGTGTGTTTTCACACATAGGCGCATGTAGAAGGGTAATATTGTGCTTTAAAAACCATGGAAGGAGAATTATAATTTTTGAGGGCCTTCTTTGGAAGAGGATTGTTTACTTGTCTGAAGTTGCATTTACATAGAAAATAACCATTTTTACAAAAATATCATGTTTTATTGGGGATGACTGTGAAGCAAAGCTGAGATCGAGAAGAGCATGTTGACAAGTGTGTGATTGTGAGTGTGTGTGCACAGATAGGAAGAGTGAGGAAGAGAGAGGAAGGAAAGGGAAGTCAGAGTTATGATGGGTGATCGAGAGAACAGAGGGAAGGAAGGAGGGGCAGAAAATGAGAGGAAAATATTTTTATTAGGTTACTTGAGAATGATGTTTTAGGAAAGAAAGAAGAGTTGTACATGTGTAAGGAAGTAGAAGCAAAGAATGTGAGAAAAATCAAGAGTGCAGATTTTAAATATTTTAAGTCATTTCATTTTCTTGAGTATTTCAAAATACCTTTTACTCGACATTACTCCCCACCTCCCATTTAGGCATGTGCTTGAGAGCATGGATAATTGGGTAGATCAGAATTGCTTTTAATTAGTTTTGGTTACCAGGCTACTAATTCTGGAATTCAAGACTGGACTTCATGGCTGATTCATATTTGAGAGCAATGGCCTACCTACCAGAATTGTTAAGCAATAATGAGAGGTCTTAAGGCAGTTCCTGCTATACAGTATGAATTCCTTTCATTCATGTATGCTTTCATCCATTTATTTAACAAATACTATTTGGCTACCTACTGTGTGCTGTGGGACACAGAGTGTATGAGACCAAATCCTATTTTATGGATTGTTCATTCTAGTGGGAGGAGATAGACAATAACCCAATGAAGGAATAGATGTGTACTAGGGAATATTTTTGTTAATATTATTGTTCCTCTGAGTGGAGGACTAAAAAGAAGGAAAATAACAAGAACAGCTAAAATATCTTGAGAAATTACTATGCATTCAAATCTGAAGCAAGGGTTTTATATGTATCTCCTTAAATTCCTATGATAGAACTTTGAGGATAATTAAAATTAAAATAATATTTATCTTGTTATTCATCTTATAGATGAAAAAGTGCAAGCTCAGTTTTCCTAAAATCATACAGGTGATAAGAAGGAGACCTAGGATTTGAACTCTGGCCTTTCTGATTCAAAGAACATTTTCTTAAGCCCTGTGCTAAAAGTGTCTCAAGAATTTTTATCACTTCCTAGTGACATATTGACCACCCAGCTCTGAAACATTTGTCAGTTCAATGCCCTTATCTAAAACCTGTTAAGATCAATTGGATTTCAATTAGAGCACAGTAGATTATAAGTGCAAATGGTTTGAACCTTTTTTGCTTTTTTCCATTGTGCAGGTGTATTGGAACACATGTTTAATTTTCTTCTTGATTGTTTCTTTTCAGAGGCCATTCTGAATTGTTCTAAAGTAGTTGGACTAAAATGCATAATGACTCACTTGTTGAGTATTTACTAGTAGATTTTCGTAATGATACCACACGTCCTTCATTAGTGACAAGGAGATGAAAAACAAATGAAGGTCAGGGGAGATGCCAAGTTATGTAGAAATCCTGGGGTAAAATGCATTTGGGCACATTTGTCTACATTTCAAAATGTTAATATGCTAATCTCAAATATTTGTTTGGAATATTAGGAAGTATATTAGCCCAGAGAAATTTATTTGTGCCTTTACAGGACTCTCAAGTCTTCAGTTTTTCTTTTTTTTTTTTTTTTGCCCTGTCTTTTCCTATCATCCCTTTGAAACCTTAAAAGAAGAATTATGATGTGGGAGAATTTAAAATTGTAAATCGTAAAATCACTTCTTATCTTTTCACTTCTCATGTCCTTGCTTGAAAGACTTACTGCCCAGCTACTGGATAGAGAATGAGATCCAGTAATGGAAGCAGCTCAGCCACTTTTATATAAAAGCTGGCTGAAGGGCTCTTACTAAGAGTGGATTTCTTATAATTCAGCCTGAAGGATCCAAAGAGGTTTCTAACAAAGTGGAAATCGTTGGGCATCTTTGCCTTAGTAGTCAGGAATAACGAATACTTGGAGAAAAAGAAGTTGTTCAGCCATCTATTAGTGATTATATACTTTAAGACCAAATACATTCTATTCCAGGAATATAAGGGTCCTATCATAGTAAGAATTCTCTTTCCATAGTCTATCATATCAACACTTTTAAGGATAAAAATAATAAATAGAAGCAATTGATAAAATTCAGCAACCAATTCCAATTGATTAATTCTGAAAGGAAAATTTAAATCTGAAAAAAAAATCTAGAAGACTATATGTTCATTCTAGGACCAGGAAAAACCTTAATAAAGACTATTAAAGAAAAGATAAATTATTCTGGGCTTATAACAATGTTATGAATTTTTATAAAATATACCATGAGACATGTAACAAAAGCTAGATATGGTGGGAATTACGTTTTAGAAGACAGAGATTAATATGCCTATAAAATATAATGAGCTATTTAAAATTGACACAAAGGGGACAAACAATCTAATAGCAACATAGGAAAAAAATGTAAAGGAATAGTTCATAGAACAGTAAATTCATCAGCTATCAAATATATGCAGGGATACTCAAGGTCACTAATAGATGAGGAAATGCAGTGAGATCATCAGCTATTAGATTGGCCAAAATTAAAACAAAACAATATAATAACTGCTATCGCTGGCTGAGAAATGAGCCCAGAGTGGGTCAAATGTTGCTGGCGGGAATAAGAATTTCAGAGTTTGGAAAGCAACTTGGCAATATCTATTAAAATTATAAACACATACTCTCTAGCTCTTCATGGGTTCGTTTTTATAACTCTTCATATATTGGGCATCTATTGCATGAAAATAAAAGCACCAGTATATTTAAACTGCTTATTGTAGCATTATTTTTGGTTAGAAAAACTGGGCAACAGAGTAAATGCTCATCCACAGAGGAATAATATATTATGCTACATTTATTTAATGGAATATTATTCCACTTAAAATAATGAATTAAGGCTATACTACTTGGTTTGCAGGGATTTTCATGGATTCATCTTGAATGAAGAAAGCAAAGTATGCATAGCATTGTAACTGCTGACTGTGGTTTATGCTTATTATAATGGCTATTTTAGCTTTTTTGCTTGTTATTGTAATGGTAATAGCTATACCTCCCATTGTTTGAATATACAAACTCTCAACTCTTTAGATTTGGGGAGACAGATTTGAGGTTTTTCTTATGTCTGTCTCCCTTCTTGGTAGCCATGAAATAAAGCCCTTTCTAAATCTGAGGCACGAGTGTCATTATGTTGATTTTAGTGCACATCGGGCAACAAACCTGTGGTTTTCGGCAACAATACGATGTCATTTTTGTAAAGCAAATATAAACATTATCAAAATTATTTATTGAGCAGTCCCTTATTGCAAGGCACACTCCTAGAGATTAGTATAGTGAGACTAAGAAGAGAAAAAGCATTGTTCAGAAGGTGCAGTGTCTGTATATCAGAAGGCAAGCAACAGTACACTATGCAGCATGGACTTCCTTAAAAAAATGAGTGTTATAAATAGTGCTGAGTTCTGAAATCGACGTGTGGATATAGCATCAAGAATTGACAATAAGCTAATTAAAGGTGGCTCTGACATGTGAACTAGTTGTATGTGTAGTGTAGTGATTAAGAGCATGAATTTTGGAGGCAGGAAAATTTGGGATTGAATAATGGATGTACTACTTAGTAGACGTGTGTCCTTGTTTAACCCACATAAAGGTCTGAGTATTACTTTCCCATAATAATAATGATAGCATCAGGCCTTGTCAGAAAGAGTAATCAAAATAATGTAAGTAACGCACTCAGCACAGTGCCTGGCACAGCGTCCGTGCATCGAAATGAAAGCTATTATTGCCATTCATGTAATTACTATTTTCGAAATGCTATTTTTGTGATTGAGAAAATAAGCACCCATTTAGGACGTCTTTGTTTCTTTTTACTTCAACATTTTATTATGAAAATTATCAAACACACAGAAAATGTGAAAGAATTTTATAGGGGATACTTATTTACTGAACACGTAGGTTTGCTCATTAACATCTCACTATACTTGTTTTATCAGATACACCCATTTTTATACATGTATATGTATCAATAATCTGTTTTTTCTTCATTTTGGAGACATTTCAGAGTAAATTGCAGACTAGCATATATCTCCTACATCTTTTTGTAGCTTTTCTCTGTTACTTTGGCTTGGTTTAGGATTTTTTTTTTTTTTTGCTATTATTTATTTTCTTAGTCACTAGACTTTCCACTCACTTTTGAGGACAATGAACAATGTGACATCAGGAAAGGATGCACATTGGTATAGAGTAAAAATATTAGAGAAGTTTAGAAGCCAAAGCCATTAACAATGCTTAGGAATTCATCAGGGGCACATTACCCAAGCCTCATGTTGAAGGATGGGCAAGAAATAAGTAAATGCGGAAAGAGGAATAAAGGTATTCAAGGAAGAGATGTGCATGGACAGTTTTGAAGGAAGGATTATGTAGTAGTAAAGGAACATAGGGCTTTTATTTTCTAAAAACCATGAGTAGTATATTTGGCTTTATGTGTCTAAATTTGATGACAACCGTATCCCAGATTTGCATAAGAAGTCTTGGATGCCTAGGCACTTGGCATCTATCCATTATGTCATCTTTTATCCTTTTTACCAGAGCTGTGATATTTTCTTCTATATTTCTACTATTTTGCTTTGATGCTTGGGTCACTGATGCTCGTCCATTATGTAAAAATATATTTGATGCCACTTTTAAAAAGAAACTTTTCATTTTGGATTCATTTTAGATTTACAGAAAAGTTATTTAAACTTTTAACTAAGCTTAAACTAAGCTCCCTCTCCCAGCTTTCCTGTCGTTAACCACTTATCTAACCATACAAGTGTCAAAACTAACTAAACTCCAGACTTACTTAATTTCATGATTTTTCCTCTAATGTTCTTTTTTCTATTCCAGGATACAATCCAGCAAGCTGCATTGAGTTTAGTTGTCATGTCTCCTTAGATGCTGATTAGCTTTGATGTTTTCTCAATATTTCCTTGATTATTCATAACCATGACAGTTTTGAGGGTCATACCTTAGCATACATGTAGAGTGATTTCAGACTTTTTTCCTTGAACCTCCATGAGAAACAACTTTATCAAATATACTACAATGTTTATGTATAGCTCTCTTTTGTCTTTAGTGTCCAATTTCCAGTCAAAACCCTGTTTTACCAAGTTATTTAGGTCAGCTTCTTATTTCCCCAAACTTTTAATAAATTGATATCATTTTTGATGAAACTTTTCTTTCCTCATCGCACAGTATGTAAAGTTTCATAGTTGTCTCTCACATGCAAAATGTTTCATCTGAATATAGCATCAGCTACATTTCTAATCTTTGTGTTTTAATGCTGCTCTTATTATTTATATACACCAACTACTTTTCATCCTCTACTCTTACATGTTCTGGGACCAGGCACCCATTTATGTTTTTAGGACTACTCTCCCATTTCCTTTCTTGAGAGACATTCTATGAGCAATCTCCTGAGCTTGCTGTCTGCTGTGACCCCAGCAGTGAAATACAAACAATCTGGTCCTTCCTTATCCTGACTATAGCTCTTTTCCAGTCAGCCAGACTTCTAAGAATTCCCATTCCCCTTGGGAAGCTCATCAAGCTCAGTAGCTCTCCTCATATCATATTGGGCTACGAAACAGTTATTTCTAGGATTTCTCTAAGGAGATCTCACAAGTGTTCCTAAGTATACCACTCTAGGCTACAGCATAGAATTTCATATTTTTTCCCTCTAGCCCTTTGCAAATTATGTCTGTCTCCTCTAGCCACTCTGAAGTTCAGAACCCTGGTGAAGACAGGTGCTGCTGGGAGCATCTATTCAAGCCATGCTGTGCTGATTGTACATCCTAAGTCAACCTGTTGAGGGGAGAAGCCCTCTGTATCCTTTGTATCCCAGTTACCTGGATCCCATTGCACTGGTGCCCTGTGCTCTCAGAATCCTAAGGACATTGTGTAGACTAGTAGCTTTTTCAGCTCTGTCATTTTCTCATTGGAGCCTTCATCTCACTAGGTTATAGACAGCTATTCCCTGAGGGTTTGGTGGATAGAGGTAGAGATAGAGGCATGAAGAGTCAAAGCAAAACATTTTAGCAGGAGCCACCTCAGAGGACATAAAACCACTCATCCCTGCCAACTGTCACTACCATATTGGACTGAGATTAAATTACTTGGCTCACTCTTTTTTATGAAATTTTTCCCCAAGAAGTTTTTTTTTTAATCTTTATTTGTGAAGAGGTCCCTAAAGTTTCATTCTGTCAGTGATCTGAATATACCCCTGTCTGAAATTCTAAGGTACACAAAACTTAAGTTCACACTTAACTTATTGGACTTCTGCTGCATATCCTCATCAAATGTAATTACTTAAATATATCCATAGTTTTTTCATCTAGAGCTGTATATTTTTTATATCAACTTTCATAATCTTCTGGTGGGCAGGGCCAGAATACTATGATAATTAGGTGTTCCAACCCACCTCATCTGGAGACCAAAAAGCACACTAGGCAGACTATTACCCATAAGTTTTAATTATGAGCTTACTAACAGGAGGAAAATCTCCTGGTGGCAGCCGGCGGAGGGGGTGGGGACCAGGTGGACCTGAAGATCAGCACTCCATGCCAAAATCCAAAACAGGAAAGGGCGTGTCAAGAAGGCTGCTTATAAAATTTAACAGAGTCCTGCAAGATTTGGTTGAAACAGAGTTTCAGCAGACTCTCATGAGATTTGGTTACCAATGATGACTGGGGGGTGGGGGTGGGGTTGGGGCTGGAGTTCAACACTCTTTGACCCTTAATGTCTGTTCCTGGTTATGTAGGTGGCTGTGTGCAGTGACTTGCTCTTCAAATGGAGGAGGGGATGGGCCGCTCCTTGGTCCTTACAGGAGGGGCTCCCTACCCCCTCTTTGTTTTTATTTTTACTAAATCTCTATGAAATGGCATAATAATTGCAGTGTTTGTTTGTTTGTTTGCTTCCCGATTAGGAAACAGAGAACCAGATACCTCTCAGCTAGAGCCCTTTACGTTACCTCATTCCACCTAGCAAGAACCTGAACAAATAGGCAAAATTAATTCTTGACAGCCTCAATAGGTATTTTATTTTCTAGTATAATCTGAGTTGGACTTCTTATCAGGTTGCTCTAAAAAAAGAAAGTTGCCGAAAGTGTAGAAAAATGAACAATCCTCAATAGATCAGGGAAATTGCACAAAAAATAATAAAATAGATTGGTGAATATGAAGATTTGAATGTGGTTTAAAAGAAAACAGAGGACAAACTTCAAATCTCTGAGAAAAAAATTAATGTCCTTTTTCTGCAAATACAGCCTCTAAAATGCATATTATGTTTTATTTGAATATTTCCCAAATTTGAAATAATTTTTAAGATTTTTAAATATAAACAGCTACTTTCTGATTATATCTGCAACACTGGCAATACTAATTAATTTCTACCATATATTCCAATCTAGAAATTTAGAAATCAACTGTACTTTTGCATAAGTAATATTTTGTGTTGGCAAAACTGATAAGTAAAAGAAGATATAAAGCTAAATTATAATTCTACCAATTATTAGTATTTGGGTATTTACTATTGTACTTGTTTGTGAACTTACATAACTTCAAACGAAAACTAAGATTATATCATGCATACTGCTTTATAACATGCTTTACCATTCAAATTACCTTATAATATATTACAGTTTAATAAAATATGCTTCAATGACATATTTTAAGGGTCTCAGTTGAAGTGGTTTTCCCCCAGAGAGATTTTCCATCTTATTCTTGGGACCTAACAGACTTCAGATTTATTTGATATATTCTGGGTCACATAGGTAGCGTGAATTTGTGCACCAGATCAGGGCTGAATTTTGGGTTTATGAATTTTCAGAAGATAGCTGTTTTTTCCATCTCAGCCTCAAGGAAACAAGAAAGTTCCCTTGCTGTCACCTTCTTTAAAGTTGCTTGTTTGTTTTCCTAGTTTTACTTCATTCTCCCTTGCCTTTATGAACCTTTCAGGGCCCCAGCCATGTATGGGCTCTGCAGTTTGGGGGGCCCATAGACTTTATCTCCTGTTGCAGCTCCCCTCTCATTGCTCACACTCAAACCTCCAGGCCACAGCAAAAAAAAACCTCAAGCCAAAAAACTGGCTTTATCACTCAACTATACACTAAGGTTATAGATTTCAATTCATTTTTGACCTCTGCATTTTCTTCCTTGTCTGCCAGCTTAGCAATAAAGTTAAACTATATTCAATATTTTATTCAAGGTTTCACTTATTTTAATCAAAATGATTGTTCTATAAATCTATTCTGCCGTATGACAAAATTGAAGGTCAAGAATATTTACTTTGAAAGATTAAAAATATATCATGTGTACTTACATTTTTATCCTTCTTAAAATGAATGATACTTTATTTAATTTAAATTTTATGAAATAAATTAAACATTGTTAGTGAAAAATCTGTTTGTAAAAGCCTATATTATAATGTCATAGTGCAGGAAATAATAATGATACAACAACTATAGTTTGAATCCTATCAAGTGTCAGACGCATATATCTTTTGATAGATACTTTTGGATTATTTCAACAACTGGTCAGAAAAGATATTATCCTCATTTGAAAAATAAAGAAACTGAGATTATGTTAAATTAGGATTCATTCACAAATATGTAGAATAAGAACTTGGATTATATTATGCATTTTTCCTTCTATTTTTCATTTTTTAGAATAATCCCATATTTTAGCTCTCTTTTGACTGATGATATGTATGTTTGGTATTGCATATTATCAAAAAAATCCATAACAGGAAAGCACTTCATCCTAATATCTCATCTTGAGGATTAACATGCTTTATTTCAGGCTTATCTCATATAACTGTACTAGAATAGATACCAATTTGTGGTTGCCTTTTCTTATAATCATACTAGCAATGATAATTACCATTGCTAATTATTTTATTAATACTGTTAATTTTGTCTAATTTAATTTTCTTGTTATAAGACCTTGCTCTTTATATAATGATAATAGAGACAAACATGAAAACAACAATAAAACCCTGCTTCTTACGACACATCAAATCATTCATTTCCTTTTAGCAAAGAGGACTGTTCCCATAACTCTAACTAGTTTTTGGCATTTTGTTATCTTTCTGTTTATTAACAACCATAGGAACTAAAGAACAAAGCTATACTTCCCTCTGTGGATCAGTGATATGTTTAATTGTGGCCATAGCAAAACTGTGGTATTGATTTCTTATTTGAAAAGCTATTATACATAAAGATGAATCAAGTAGAAATAATCTATACAAGTACTGGTTTATAGTGATCCAAATGTTAGTATTAGAATTGAGTATATTGTAATGCAAAACAGTTCAATACTGTTGTTATTGTAGTCAAATATATGTCCCATCTAATTCGAATTATTCTGTATAATGGTGTAATCCAAGTTCTGCTGGCTCAACTCTTTTCTCTGGCAGTAACACTTACTGATTCTCTTGGGAAGATAAGGTAATGCAATAGATTTGAATGAAATCTGCCCATGTCAAATCTTCTGCATTTTGTCGTACTGCCATGATAGATTTCCTATAATATTCTTGGATTTCAAAAGAAATCATATTAATTGAAAGTTTATTAATGTTAAATATCTGTTTTATCTTGCAGTGAATGGACATCCAATACTCAAAAGAGCTAATATCCGGATTGTTGGGAAGCTAGTTGCCAGATCCATGAGAGAAAGGAAAATGAAACAATATTATAAATCATTAAATATATAATCATGCTTTCCACACAATATTGTTTCCTTTGATAGTTGAACCTATCTACTCAAAGAAATAGGCTAACATTAGCAATGGATTAATTCTGTTCCAACAGGAAAAAAAGACAAACATCATGTATAAAAAGAAGGACTTCAACAAGTTAGTCTATAATTTCTAAATATCTTTGGATACACACCATTCATTTTATCTCCTTTGTGGAAAACATGTTTTTTTCATCATAATAAAGTTGAACCCACATAGTGTCAAGTATTCCTTTCACTGGACTGAAATTTGTTTTGTTCCTTTACCAATAAATGCCATAAAGAAACTTTATAATTCTTATTTCCGAAATATCATGATTCCAGTATAAAACAGCATTTGGTTGTTCATCACTCAACTTTTTTTGGAAATTTTTCTCAAGGTATGTTTAAACTACTGTGATGGTTAGGTTCTGATGTCAACTTGACCAAATGTTTATGCCCAGTTGTCTGGTCAGGCAAGCACTGATCTGATCATGGCTGCAAGGATATTTCATGGCTGGTGTATTAAATCATCAATCAGTTAATGGCATCTGTAGGTGATCACATCTGAGATCAATGAAAGCCTGCCCCCAACAATGAGATAGTCCAATCAGTTGAAAGCTTTTAAGGAAGAAGGAGACTCTTTCACTGCTTCTTCAGCCAGCAAGCCTCTCCTGTAGAGTTCGTCCAGACCCTTCATCAGTGCCACCAGCTTCACAGCCTGCCCTATGGATTTTGGACTTTTCCATTCCCATGGTTGTGTAAGACACCTTTATTAATCTCATATTTACAGATCTCTCCAGTTGGTTCTGTTTCTCTAGAGAACCCTAACACAACTACATTATTCTATTAGTTTAGTCATAGTATTAGTTTTCCCTATTCTCATTGCTTATATACTCCAAAGTGATAAACCAAGAGTCAATACACAGTATACATGTGATTAGTTACCTTAGAGCTAAAAGAATTTGAAGTAAACTGTGTAACACCAGTTCCTTTAAGATTCTTGAATTTAATTTGATCTATCTATCTATTTACTTATCCATCCATCTACCCAACTATTCATGCACAGGGATGGGAGAGAAATAAGTGAAGGAACGAAAGTTGAGGAAAAGAAATCTATGTGTAACATAGAGATTAAGTATGAATATTGGCAAGAACTACACAAAGAGTGTTGAATCTTTCCACAGTTCTTACCCCTGATCTGCTACTTCTGAAATAAATTATTTGATTTTCAAAAAAAACTCTTTCTCAGGTTATTTCATGCCGAAGTGGCATGGAGTTACTATAAGAATACCTGTGACAATTATTCATATGAAGTCTTTGGAAAAGCCAATTAAAAAATCACATAAGTGAGACTCTCACCAAAATTGGGACCAAAATAGGCCAACGAACATGGTGAAGTGCTAACCAGAAAATGTTAGCAGTCAAACATTTGATAGGAAAAAAGTTATTACTAGCCATAATGTAGAAGTTGGCCTGCTTGTGCAATTAAAATATATTTTTCTGTATGGACAATTAAGAGAGTTTCACTTTAAGCAGGAAACTTTATTTTTTTCCCTTTATTTCAGTACTAAAAAAAAAGCTGGAAAATGCACAATTTTAAAAAAAAGGAAAAGAAAAAATTCACACTGAGTTGAATCCCAGCATGGTAACAGTTCTACAGTCTGCCCATTTTTTTATTATTAGGATAAAAACTTGGCTAGATTTCCCCTATCCCTCATAAACACTGAGGACAAAAGCGTGGCCTTAAAATGAGAGGCACTTGCAAACTTAGACACAGGATTTCTTAATGAGTATATGATCACTATTTCAGATGGTAAACATGTTAATTAGAGAAAATAATGGATATAAAACAATGCCAAAATTACTGTATAAAAATAAACAATGAAAATTCCGTTATGATTTATGACAAATGGGGCGGGATACAGATGAAGTCGTTTTTTCCTTTAATATAATGTCATTGTTCTTATCGTATGTTGTCTAAATGCAATTATTAGTCTTGATATCTAGGGAATGAAAGTAGGGCTTCTGAATGCCTTTTAGAGGTGTGATCCTACATTAAGCTCATGGGCAATATGTCATTTGCAAGCTATAGAAGACAGTGTAAGGTCAGAGAGAAGAAGCCTTCACTTTTCAATAGTCGGTGTCTATATTAAAATTGGCACTTTGTGCTCATCAAAGTACAAGAAATATTGGACATGCTCTAAATGTCCATTGTGTTTTTGAGCCAACTACCTGGTGGAAGTCATCACTTATATGTAAATGAACTGTCAATGGCTTGCCACTGTTGGCAATCACTGGACTGTGAAGGGTATGTCTTAATAAGAACCAAAGCTCTTCACAGACTTTGATTTACTGGAAATAAAATAGAAAAGCCCTCTGAGACTATAAAGGACACTTGTTTCAGATAGAATGTCTAGACAGTAGCAATATATTTAGGGCTTTTATTATAGCAAAACTGCAAATTAGAATAGAGTGGTGAGAAAGTTCCTGTGACCCAACTGAGTTCTAAAACACTGCTTCTGACTTCAGTAATGTGATCTTTAAAATTGCTAAGCCAAATGAAATGAAAGTGCATTTTTTTTTAAATGAGAGAGAAACAATGCAAGGTCAACACTCAAGTTTGTTACATTTTAAATTGTCCGTGTCTTGTGTTTTACATTTTCTTATACATCCATATTTTTCTTAATATCATGAAGCTATTAGAATACTTGACAATCTAACCTCCGTGATCCTGCAACACACATTATTTTTTAGAAAATTCAGATCTAAAAGTTTACTTTGTCTATCCATTCTTTTACTAAATTTTCGTTGTGAAGAATAAGCACAGTTGGAAATACTAAATTCTAAATGAGTATTAATGTTTTTATTAATATTGATAATAATATACTACATTTATAAAATGCCTTGGAGTTTGTGGTATACTTTCACACAAATATGAATTAGGAAAGCTTTAAAAGTTACAACCACATTTTTATATTAACTACCCTTTCCCAAAGCACACTATTTTCACTGAAGTACATTAGTCAGGGTAGACTAACTGCTTTAGAAAACAACCCTAAAAATACTATTGGCTTGAGATAATAAGGATTTTTTATTTACTCCATTTACAATCCAGTGTGTGTCAGCAGGGACTCTGCTCCATGCAATCTTTCAGACATTCAGGCTTTTTCCATCTTAACTCTGCCATTCTCTAGGGCCACTACTATAATCTTTGCAACTAGGTAATAGACAAAAAAGAGAGAGAAGGTGGATAAAGCATATCCACTTAACCATCTCAATCTGAATTTGGGACATGTCACCTCCATTCACATTCTATTAAGGGGAGAATTTATCACATGGCTCCATCTAAATACAAGCGGACTGGGAAATGTGGTCTAGCTTTATGTCAAAGAAGAGAATATTTCAGTTTCTGTCTTAGGAAGTAAACTGCACTCCTCATTATTTTAGGGAACAAGAAAAATTTTCAAATGGCTTCACTTGGATAGTCATTATTATGGTTTAAAATTTTACCATAAAAGTATCTGAATAATCCAGTCTTTTGTGGTTTCTCCAAGATTTTGATGCAAATTCCTTTGCACAATATGTCAAGAATCCTGAAAACATCTGGCATCAATTTTAAGGAAACCATTTTTCTTTTCTCAGACGTGCTTTTCTTTCTGGAAATGGAAGAACTATGGGTTTTCTTTTGGTCTTCGTTATTCAAATACACAATCATGTCAAGTAAATAATTTTCAATAGTATATTGATAAGAATTATTCTTTTTATATAAAGGAACACTCTTTCCATAAGGAAATTTCTGTTCAAAGAAATAGGCTACCTGAAACCAATGCTTTTAGAACAATGGAGAAGAGCACAGAATTGCATCATTTCCAAACTCTTCTATATAATTAATTATCAAGATAAGAAGGCATGATGGAATGGTGCTAATACAAAATTGACTTGCCGTCTCAGAAGTAATTCTTCATTTCAGGTCACCGGGAAGGAACATTGAAGAATTACAAATTCTCCTTTCTAAACATTTTTAAATAAATGAGGAGAAAATTAAACAACCAAAGTTCTTAAGAGGTTTACTGAATGTTTTGAACAAATGTACTAACTTTGTTAAAGTCTGACCCCTTAAAAAAACTATCTCCTTATGGCATCAGTGTTTAAACTTCAAGCTTGGACACTTTCAAGCTTTAGGGTTATTAAAAAAAAAATACCATACTGGACTTTTTTTTTTTTTGGTGATTCCCCTAATGTTTTGAGAATTCTCTGCATATTTTGCTAGTTTTCCACATTGTAAATCATACATTTCCAATATTATCATCATCATCAACAACCACAAATAACATTTTCAGCCTCCCTCGAACCCATAGAAGAATATGGAAGTGAGCTAGGCATGGATAAAGGACAAACACAGACCATCCTAACTACTGAAACAGCTCGTGGCAGTGGCTGAGAGGTTCTGAGGTCGTTTTAGTTTCCTCGGCTGCTCAAGGCAATACCATGAAAGGGATCAGGTTAAACAATGGGAATTTATTCATTCACAATTTTGAAGCCAAGAAAATATAAGCAACTGTCAAGCCTTCAGAGATTCATACAATTCTCCTGTAAGTAATTCTTGGTAGAAGAAAAACCAAGGATATCAGAGAAGTAACTTCATTTTTGATAGGAGGATGATAATTGTATGAAACTCTGGAGACTTGACAGTTGCTTATAGCCCACAAAAATGAAAAGGATGCAATAGGAAGAGATTTATCAATTTAATCTCTCTGCATTTTGACAACATGTATATTAAAGACTAAAACACTTTAAAATTTAGTACAGTTTCAACATTGATTAGTCTGGAGCTAAAATCTCTCAGATAGTTAAATGACTAATGGAACATATATTGGGGCTTTGCAATAAGTAAAATATGAGTATAAGAAAAGCTGATATTGCCTTATGCATATTTAAATTCTATAGATTTCCATCATAAACCAAGATACCTTGCTAATCGGTAAAAGACTCTGGAAATAACATTTCTTTGAAACATGATTCATGCTTCCCAATCTCAAATAAGTGATTTTCTTGATAGAGGTATAAGTTTATTTAAAAAAACTTTCTCCCTGTACTAAAGGAAAAATCACAATAAAAGTTTATGAAAATAAAAATGGTAACTATTTTATAGACTCGAGAAGCTGGAGCAGGCCTTATTTATCTAGACTAAGGCCCTCATTTTATAGAAGTACAAACTGAGGCAGAAAGGTTGGGCCACAAAAGGTCAGGTAGCAATTTAGCGCCTGAGCTAGGATTAGCATGGGATCTTCTGATTCCTAATCTAGGCTCCTATTCTTTATTAACTCCCTGGAAGACAAAGTGGTTAGATATTAAAAATATAGAAGCAAGAAGGATCCACAATCCAAGCCCAAACTAGGCAGCATCACAAACAGGCATCCCATATGAAAAAGGCCTTCTTCCGCCTTCTCCTGTAGTCTCCCTTCGCACATACACAGACGCTCCCTGCTGTCCTTGTTTGCATCCCCTTTATCCTCAAGCCTAAGGCTAGCTAATCTGATCAATTAAATTGGTTCGAGGTGTAAATGGATCCTAATTGCCTGTTTGCATTTTAATAAGGCCTGTTAACTCATTGAGAGTGACTATTGGTGGGAACTTTAGACTTTGTACAAGTCAATGGAGCGACAGACAAACACATCCCTACCTAGAAATGTTATTTGGTGTGTTTGTTGTGACTCTTATTAGGTGAGCCTCCTAGTATACATCTGTGACTAGATGATTATACCAACACATATTATTTCAAGTTTTATAAAAGAATAGTATTAATTCTTGGAGTTAATCTTGGATTCCAACCTAGATAATGCAAAGTCTCTAAATTAAACAACCAAAAGGAATTCTATTTTTTTTTTAATTCTTATTTCTTATATAAGGCAGTTTACTGATTCCTCCCAATTCTCTCTTCAAAATGCTTTTTGGAATTATCCCATTCTTTTTATTCTCACGTTCATTCAGTAGCCTACATCCTTACCACTTTTAGTCTAGACTTACTATGCCTCAAAATTTTTTCAAATATGAATGTCCCAATTCTCCAATCTGTCTAGCAATTTTTGGCACTTCTACTAAAATCTCATATACATTCCTCTCATGATTTTCCAGATCTTCAAATGAAGTTCAAATCTTCATCCTTGCATTCTATGCTGTTTGCAATGTAACCATCTTATAACCCAAACTCTTGACCAGAGAAAACCATATTCCTACCTTTGTTCATGGCATCTACCCTTCCCTCTCATTTTTGCCTTGTCTCCTTGTTACTGGACAAAGGCATGAATTCTTTTGCCCTGACGTGCTCAATAACCCATTCCTAAGACGCTTGGGTTTCAAAGAGAGAAAGAGGTTATTACCTCGCGTGTGGTAGGAGAGCAGATGGCCTAATGGCTCAGAAGCTCTCTCCCTGAACTACAGTAATTTGGGTAGTTCTTTTAGAGACAAGGTGGGCAGGGTTTAGGATAAGGAGCCCCGTGTCCCCAGATGATGTGGAGGTGTTCTGATTATTGAGCATGCACAGATTGATTACATGCTTAGTCACAGAACATATGAAAGAAAATGGTGGAATCAGGTCTGGGTGACTCATAGGTTAAAGTCTAAGCTACTGTGCATGTCAGGAGGGCCCACTTTGGTTAGATCAAGTCTCTGTCATCAAGATAATGGGACTTGTGATGGGTTAGTTCTGGGCAGACTCAAGACCTTTCATTAACAAACATTAGGGGCTGTCTTTAGTGATTACAAGACTCTAAAGTTGAAAAACTGGGTAACTAGGTACATATGGAGGTTAGTCACAAGGTATTTACAACCACAGGAGCAGAAGATAAGGGCTATACAACCATTAATACAGATCAAGGCATCTGGATTACAATTCAGAGATTTAAGGTATTTCCCTGTCTCCTCAGATAAGCCAGAAAGTAAAATGGAATATTAATATAATGATTCAGTAATCAAAATCATCCCTTAAATCCTGATTTCTCAGTTACATCCTCAAAGTATAGCTACTCTTCTTAGATATCCAGACCTGTGTTACTTTAACACTTCCCAGAAAAACCAGTCATCCATAGTGCTTTATTTTCCTTCTGTCAATGGAAACTGCCTGCACCACTTATTTTTCTTTTTGATGACATTATTTTGCACTGATCTATACTAATCTCAATCATACTAGTTAACATAAAACCTATCACAAGTTTTTTGAGAAATGCTTGCTGAATTAAGAGGGTTTAAACCAGACTGTTTAACCAAGTCAAGTAGGCTAGCAGTTTCACTAAGAAGTGAAAGGCTCCAGTCTTTGATTCTACAACAAATTCTGGAAATCACATACACAAAAAAGCTGATCATAAAACATATCATGCAGAGTGAGATGATTGTGAGAATAAAAGAGTAAAAAAAAAATAAAATTATTTATGTCTTCATCAACAAACGAACTTTATTGAATCAGTAAACCTTGTCGTATAAAATAGTTCTATTCAAAAACTATTTTTAAGGTAAGATATGTTTTTAGAAATAAAAATACATTTATAGGCATTGATGCGATTTAGAAAAATCTTTCATTGATTATTTGAACACTGCAAATAACATATTCATAATAATTACTCTTGGTATACATTTACATTTTTAAATCGCATTAATTATTTAGTTGCAGATCTTTCATAAAATGGCAGTGAAATTTTTCTTAAATTTGGTCTTATTCTTTTAGTTTTCATCATAAAGTTGCTTGCAATATTCTTCTAAAAGTTGAGTTTTATGGTTAACATTTGAAACTGTTGATATCTTCAATTGAATCTTCTATGTAGAGTATAAAATTTTAATTTAGAAAATACTCTATATGTGCCAAGGTCCCTGGCAAGCTCAGAGCAAATTTTGCTAAAGGAAGGATATTCTCAATTGTAAGTATTTTTGAATTGACATGTACAAATACTTTCACCCGATTATTTTCACAGATACTGACTTTTAGTCTTTGTTCAGAGTACTTCCTTTAACAAATATTTTTCATGGAAAAGTGTGTAAATCAGTTATTTCTGTGATTTTTAAAAATATTTTACCAACTGTATATCCTGCAAAGTTATAGGCATTCAGTTTCATTGCATTCTGGAACATAATTTATCATATTAAACATTGGAACACCAATGAAATAGTGTTCTCATCATTCAAGATACAACAAAGCTAAATTATAGAATTTCATAATTAAATATTTAATGCTGTTTATGCTATTCTTGTTTAATTTGTTCACTGCCTCTCTTGCTTTCATGTAGATTAATGTCTGTGTCTTCCTGTTTCCAAGCTTTGTTTTCAGTATTTTTATTCACTAAAATCTTTTAAAAATTACATTTGTGACAACTTGATGTGCTGAATATTTTTGTTAAAGATTTCCTATTGATTCTTTTTTTAAAAATTTTTTATTAATTAAAAAATATATTACAAGAAAGAAACACAAACATTCTTAATATATGATCATTCCGTTCTACATATATAATCAGTAATTCACAATATCATCACATAGTTGCATATTCATCATCATGATCATTTCTTAGAACATTTGCATCCATTCAGAAAAAGAAATAAAAAGACAACAGAAAAATAAAATGAAAACAGAAAAAAAATTATACATACCATATCCCTTACCCGTCCCTTTCATTGATCACTAGCATTTCAAACTAAATTTATTTTAACATTTGTTCCCCCTATTATTTATTTTTATTCCATATGTTCTACTCGTCTGTTGACAAGGTAGATAAAAGGAGCATCAGACACAAGGTTTTCACAATCACACAGTTACATTGTGAAAGCTATATCATTATACAATCATCATCAAGAAATATGGCTACTGGAACACAGCTCTACATTTTCAGGCTGTTCCCTCCAGCCTTTCCATTACATCTTGGATAACGAGGTGATATCTACTTAATGCGTAAGAACAACCTCCAGGATAACCTCTCGACTCTGTTTGGAATCTCTCGGCCGTTGACACTTTGTCTCATTTCCCTCTTCCCCCTTTTGGTTGAGAAGGTTTTCTCAATCCCTTGATGCTGGGTCTCAGCTCATTCTAGGGTTTTTCTCAATCTCTTGATGCTGAGTCTCAGTTCATTCCAGGATTTCTGTCCCATGTTGCTAGGAAGGTCCACACCCCTGGGAGTCAGGTCCCACCTAGACAGGGGGAGGGTGGTGAGTTTGCTTGTTGTGTTGGCTGGAGAAAGAGGCCACATCTGAGCAACAAAAGAGATCCTCTTTTATTTATTAATACTTTGCCAAACAACAAAAATCTTGGGGAAAACGCTAACCAGATAGGAAGCTCAGACAAGATTTGAACCAGCACTGTCCTAAGCAGACTATGACGTATAGTCATCAGTCAGAGATTAGAGACTGAGTGAGTTTCCTAGATGAGTTGTGTTTGTCCTTCTGAAAATGTTGATGCCTTTAGTCAGGAGCAGCACTTTCAAATCTGTCATACTCCCCACCACACCCTTCTACTCCACAAAGTGACTCGTAGTTTAATTTGGGTAGAAGTGGCATCTTTATACTATTCACATTCATGACCTTGTGAGATGAAGAAAAGCTTGCCTAGCCGCTGACAGATGGTGACCAGCCTATACTGTCATCAAGATGGTGGTGACCATGATTTCACAGCATACCAACATTAAATGAGGTCACTGAGACTGCAATGGAGAGAAATTAAACAAGGCCACAACGCTTGACACGGGCAAAAACAAGAACACTGTGCAAACCACAAATATACCAAATGTCCCCTTTCTCAGCTAACATGATTCAGCATTTCTTCTTTGCCAATTAGAGCATTAGGCCAAATCTGTCCCTCACACCTCTTGCATAAAAATTAAGACCCCTATTAACCCCAAATGCCCAAGTAATTACCTCTGCTTTCTGTTGTCACCCAGTTGAGAGCAAACACTGGCTTCCTTAAGTCCTCTGCCAAATTACCTAACACAAGCTCAAACCCTATTATAAGCTCCTTATACATACCCTCTTCTTCTTGAGATGCCCTGCCATTCCCCACGCACGCAGTTTTCTTTGATACTTCAAGTTACCAAAGTGGTCTTTGGCCACGAGCATTGACAGTGTCTTCTGTGTTCTCAAATAATGTATTGAAATTGGGGGTATAAAGGTTTTACATATTTTTTGTGGATTTTTTTCCCTAGGTATGTTATAATTTTGGTTGCTGTTCAGTATAATTTTCTACTATAAATTTAAATGGTTATTGATTTTTTATTTTAACATTTCATATATAAAAGTATATATTCCTCTTGAATTTTACATATTACTCTTATTACTAACCTTCTTGCTGAACTTTTTTACAAGTTCTAATTGTTTAGAAATTATCGTATATTCTTTTCATTGGTAAATGTGCTCTATGCAAATAATGGTTAATTTATTCATTCTTTTCCAATCCTTATGCATTTGTTATTTTCCTGGTAGCATTGCCTTGGTTAGGAACTTCAGTATAATGTTGAAGACTATGAGTGAAAGTAAGCAGTGCTGTCTTATTCATGATTAATGGAAATATTTCTTTAGTAGTACTGGATATACATATTTTTCCTTGGATACGTTTTAATTTTTTAACGTATGAATTCCATCGCAGTATTTGCTAAAGTTAGACCATTCTCAGATTCCTGAGATAAATCCTCCTTGGCTACAAGGTATTTATTAGCACTGCTGGATTTGATTTACAAAAATACATTTAGGAGTTTTGTATCTATATTACTACATGAGACTATCTATAATTTTGGATTTTCTTGAATGCTGTCAGGTATTTTCAAAGTGATATTAGCATCTTACTATAAATTTGGTAACCCACTCCCTAATTCTATTATCTAAAATTTTTAATATATGGTAGGAGTTGAAGATTCATATAGCAATCCTGTAGAAATTGCCTGGATTTGCTAATAGCTTTTGTGAGGCAGAGATTTTATATTGCCAGTACCATTGTTTTAATAGCCGACTGGGTTTAGTGGCATCACACATTGGTTTTGATATGTACTAGCCTGATGTTATTTGTTGTAAATTTTTGTTATTTAATATTTAATTTATGTTATTCAAATAATTTTAGTTTCAAAATACATGGTTTAAATATTTTTTTTTGTTTTCACTTTATTGCATTTTAGATGTTGAATTTGGAATTATCTCTAACATTTTGTGTTGCCTGTTTATCATGCTTTCCCTTTGCTTTTTTCCTTGTCTTCCTTCTGTTGGATTGATAAATTTTGTTTCATTCACTCTTTTTCCCCTCTGCTGGTTTATTAACTTTAAAAACATGAGTGTCCATTCTAAAATAGATCTTTCTAACAGAATCTAGTTGTAAGTATCTCACTTCTCTTCAATGAGACACAAAGCTTTGCGAATTTAACTTTTCATTGCAAAAAATTCAGTTTTAGAATTCTAGATTCAAACATATTTTTCCAACTAAAAATAGTGTTTTTATGGGTGAATGTTTTATTAACTTCTGTGACATTAATTTTTTCTTCTGGTTAATTTTTATTATTGTTGATCTGAATTTTTTATGCTTGCTCCATTGAGGTTCTGTGGGCAGTACATTTTCTTAGTCATTGACTATCTGAAAGTACCTTTACTTCTTGCTTTTTTTTAAAATGATACTTTAGATGGGTCTAGAATTTGAAATTAAGAGTTATTTCCCTCAGTACTTTTAAGATTCCTTAAGTACTCCATTGTCCTGTGGCATCACCGCTTCCTGATAATATCATTGCTCTAAGTCTCATTGCCATTCCCCTTTAAGGGAATCTCTTTTTTTTCCCTTCAAGGAGATTTTAAAATTTTTAATTGTTTTTGAGATTCTGAAGTTTTACTAAAGTGTGTCTAGGGAGTAATTAATTTCAATTTATCTGGTGTTGCATTTTAGGTGCATTTAAAAAAATCTTTCTTTAGATCTGGAAAATTTTCAGTCATATATATATATTATGTATATTTGTATACATAAATATTGTCTCTCTGCCATTCCCTTTATTTTCAACTTTGGGAAACTTATTAGACTTAAACTTATATTGAGCCTCATTCGATCTTTCATGTTTCTTAATTTCTCAGTTGTACTTTCCCTCTCTTTACCACTCAAAACCATGCTCTAAAAATATCCCTCCAGGCTGAAAAGAATTCCCTCTTTGCCATGTCTATTTTAGTGTTGTTCATGGAAGGATTTTTAAAAATTTTAATTCCAAATTTCTTTCAAATGTTTTTTAATATCTATATTTATTCCTGATGTGCTTGCTTTGTTTCATAATGTATTTTTTTAAAGGCTCTTCTTTCCATTAATTTATTTAAAGTCATCTTCTGGCTTTCTATTAGTAAATCTCTCTCTATTAATAAATGTAATTACTAGGTTTGTTGATTGTCTTCCATGGTATGTATTAGTTTTCTAATGCCCTTTTATGTATTGTGGCTTACAGACATTCCTTACCAGGGCTTGTATAGTGGCAGCACAGTGATGTGATTTGGGAGCTATCGCTGATCTGGTCATTTAGCTCCAGGGAGGCTCAACCCTGAGCCAAGTAGCTGGGTTGCAGCCCTTCCACCACACACAGTACACAGCTTTATACACCCGGCAGCCTCAGGTGGCATTTGAAGTTTTTTTCAGTCTCCCATGATGGCACTACTTCAACCCCAAATACCTCCAGGGTCGACATTCAGTGACCTCTGCATACTTCTGGGCTTGGAGCCCAGCAGGCCTGTGCCTTCAGCCTCTGTTTTTCTCTGAGTCTCTGTTCCATCTCTGGGACATGGAGATGTTTAGCTTTATTTTTTTGAAGAATAACTATGTCTTATTAAATAAAAACTACATATACACACACGTGCTCTCATTTCTAGGTGCTTAGACAACAGTTGTTTAAAGTATGAACTCACAGAACCATATTGACTTCAAAACACAAAAATGTCTGCTTAATGCAGGCTTAAGATTTGCTTGTAAAGAAGAGCACAGAGGGGTGTTCTGGAGTGGGCACATTTACTTTAAAAACTATTTCATGTAAAGAAGAGTTAGTTTGAAAAGTAACAACAGAAATCATTTTATCTTGCTCTATGTAAGAGAGCTGTGAAAAAAATAAAGAAGAAAAACCAGCAAGGAAAAGAAAAGAATTTGAGAAATCAAATTTTAGGTGATTATGATTTTTTATATAACCTCTGTATTAGAGCCGATCAGACATTCCTCTTCCCAAAGACAGTTAGAGACTGTGAAACACAAAGAAGGGTGTTGGAAACCTAAAATAATTATAATGCATATTGAGAGCTCACTCTTCAGGTATGTTGTTTTACTTAATTCTCAAAATTACCCTGCAAAGATATGGACAAAGAAACTAACTGGAGCTCAGAGAACAGAGTAAGTGGAGGGATAAGGCAGCGCAGAAACTTAGGAGTGCCTCAGCAGGGGCTCCTTCTCTACCAAATCGCCTTCCCACATGGAAGATATGACCCCACACAGATTGAGGCATGATAGTGAAAAAAAAGTTCTAAAAATCCACCCAACCATAATATCTTTTTCTCCTTCACTGAAGTTCATTCTCTAATATTTTCGTCATGACCTTCTCCATCCAACACCTGTCCCCCTTCTTTTTAATATTGCTAAGAACGCAAGCATCAGATTGCAGAAAACAGTATTTGTTCCCTGGCAAATTCAGAAGTTCATGAAAACCAAACAAAGAAAATCCAGAGGGAATGGGGAGACCAAAAGGCTCAATTTTCTTTAATCACACTTCTGACTCCTTTTAGGTCCTTTAGCAGATGGGCTTAGGTTTATTTGGGGGATTGTTGAAATCCCTAATAGAGTGTGCCATCAGGGTAGAGTTATCTACAGGGACAAAGCTTAGATCAAAACAAACGTCTTACTTCCTAGGAACGGAAAATGTCAACAGGATAAGCCTTAAAATCAATCTGCTAGTTCACAGAAAGAAGCAGAAAAAGTGTAAAGTGATCACAGATGCTCAATTCTGGGAGCAGACATGGTGTGGTATGAAAGATGAAAGAAGATTCCTAGTAACCATCATAATTCAGTTTTCCCTAGATTCAGGAAACAATTCTTTTGGGGAGGTAGATCTAGAGTATATCCCTCAAAGAAGGATTGAGGAACAATCACTTGTCTGAAATAAAGGTGATACAAAAACTAATAATAGCCATAACTAATATGTGTGATGTGCTTGCCAGGTGTTCGACAATGTTCGAAGCTGTTTACATAAGATTCTTTCTTTTAATCCTCACAATTCTCCAGGTGAGGTATGTATTATTATTATTCCCATTTTGTGGATAATATAATCGATGTTTGGGAAGGTTAGTAAATGAAGGCATCTGAACTTCAAATCCTGTCTGACATAACACTTGGGCTTTTTGAGGTTTCGTGATTGCCCTAGATGAGGGTTTTTCAACATTTGTTCTATTGATATTTTGAGCTGCAGTGTTCTTTGTTGTGGACAGTTGTGCTATGCATCGTGTGATGTTTAGCAGTATCCCTGACATCTACCCACTAGATGCCAGCAGCACTTCCCCAGTTATGACAACCAAACATGTCTCCAGACATTGTCAGATATCCCCAAGAGGGGTAAAATCATCCCTAAGGGAGAACCACTGCCTTATATCAAACTGTTTCAAAAAGGAGGCAAAATTAAATCTTTCAGAATTATGGGCAGGTTTAAGGCTTATCTATGTTATTGCCATTGTTTCACTTAGAATGTAAAGTATTCAGCAGTCATACCAACCAGAACACACATGCAGTTGCTACAGGCGCTCAGAAGAAAGCAACTTTGTACTAAACATACCCAACAGGCTAGTTAGAGAAGTAATCATAGAAAGCCAGGGCCCTGTTCTCAGCAGGTGGGGAGAAAGAATATGATACATACAAAATATGATACATATGATACCAGCCAGATTATGCAGGGACTTACAGATCACAATTAGGCTTGTGAATTTTAGCTTGAATGACTAGAAAGCCATTAGAGGGCTATGAACAGACAAGTGATATGATATATATGTAGTTTAAAGGCACACTCTGGTTGGCGTTTGGAGAAAAGATAACGGAGGGCACTCAGAAGAGGAAGCAGGGGTAAACAGTCTGGACCCTGTTGCAATCACCCAGCTGATGAATAATGATGACTTGGATTTGTGTGGTAGCACTGAAATTGTGGTGAAACAGTTATATATTGGATATTTTATGACACTGGAGACTGCAGGACATACTGAGGGTTTAGGTTTGGGGGGTGAGCAAAAGAAAAGAGAGAAGTCAAAATGGATCTAAGAATTTCTGCTTGAGCACTAGCTGAAGAGAACTGCACTTAACTAAGATGGGGCATATTGAATTGAAGAGGGGGTACAGGTTAATGCAGATAAATTAAGATTTTAGGAGGTGGTATAATTTTGAAATATGGATTAGAGACTAGAAGGTAGAGTGGGAAATTGGAAATGCACATCGAAAGTTCAGTGGGAAAGACTGGGCTAGAGATAAATTTAGGCTCTCCAGTGTAACAATAATATTTAAAACTATTGGATTTGATGATATTACTCATAGCTATAATGAGTATTTAAAGAAAAGAAATTAGAACTGAGAATTAGCCCTAAATTATCCCAATGTTTGGAAGTCAAAAAAATGAAATGATAATCTACCCAAAAAGGACTCAAAAGATGAACAATTTGAGTATCAAAATAAATAACAAAAGCAACAGATTGAGCAAACCCACTGAATGAACCCTTTGAATAAGAAATGAATCCATGAATCCATACTGATAAAAGAAAAAATGAATGATTATATTAATAAATGGGGAGAAAGGAAAGCCTTGCCTTACAGTGGAATTTCAACTAATAAATGTAAATTGGAGACAGGAAATCACCATTTTGCAACCATGATAATAATAATTGTTAAGATAAGAATCATTAGCAGATGCTAAGACTAGTGGTCAAAAGTTCGATGATGAGCAGGATACTTACAGACTCTCAACGTATCTCTTAATCAATTTATTTATTAATTGCAAAGGGGAAATAGTAACTTCATAGGGAGAAACCTAGCCGACATCACCTTAACCAAATGATCAGTAATATAATCAACAATGTGAAAAATTAATACAGTGAGGCTCTTGATGAGATGCACTGAGGAAGATACAACATCATTTATGTAGTATTTCTACCCAAAGTACAAAATGTAAATCTAATCATGAGGAAAACTCAGTCTACAAGATACTGGGCCTGTGATCTTCAAAAGTCTTATTGTCACGAAAGGCAAACAGTCTGATGGGTAGTTCCATGTCTTCAGTTCCAGGAACATGACAAGTAAATGGAATCATGTTCCTGGGTTGGATCCTGGACCAGAAGAAAAATTACCATAAAGGCTATTATTGGAGCAATTGGTTGAAATTTGAATGAGAACATAGAATAGCGCTACATCCATGTAACATCTTCTTATTTTGATTGTTGTGATACGATTATGCAAAAGAATGTCCTTGTTCTGAGGGAAAACCCACAGAAGTAAGGGGGTAAAGGACTCTGGTCTGTAACTTACCCTCAGATGGGTCAGGAAAGAAAAATGAATGAGACTGAGAGAGAAAAATGAGAATGTGTGGCAAAATATTAGCAGCTGGTGAATCTGGGTGAAGGGCATATGAAATTCCTGCAACTGTACTATTTTCGATAATTATAAAATGATTTCAAAATAAAAGTAAAAGAATACAACCCATTGAAACCCAGCTTTCAGTGTAATCTTTGGAACACAAGGGAGTACGGTGAGTGGAAATGTTGTGTCTGGAAAAGCAGTGAAAGTATGTCAAGGAGGAGGATGACATCACCTTTGTATAAAACTGCTGCAAGACTTCATAAGCACATAGTGAGAATTAGCCACTGGATTTGGCTACATGGAAGCCTAATTGGAATGTGCTCAAGAGAAAATGAGAAGATGAGGGAAAAGCAAAAAGCAGAGACAACAATTATAGAAAATTCTAAAGAGTTTATCTGGAAAAGGTAGCAGAGCTGCTGGGCCATGGTTAGGACACATCTAGTCAAGGAATCATGTTTTTTAAAGATGGGTATAGCATGTTTCCATTCTTCTAATAACCCTTTTCTGATTTCTGCTTACCAAGAAAACTTTTAATATTTATTTGGCTTAGGCATAATAAAAATAATAAAATTTATTTGACTTAGGTGTACATGCAAGGATTTGAAATATTTTTGGTTTAATGACAGGGTTTATTCATTGTAAATTAATTAATTGGAATTCAAATTTTATACATTAGCCTTATGAACTGGATAATATGATTCTGTTCCTTAGAGATATATAAAATCATTTTTCTGCCATACATACAGCATTTAGGGGACATGTAGAGGCATATATCTGTCTTCTTTTACCAAGGGGGAAATTTTCTTCCAGAACTATGTTAAAATCTTCAAAGGTACAGGAAGTCAGCTACATAAATTATATAACATTAGATTGCTCTACTGGTTCTGCAACAGCATGAAAAAAAATTTTCCAGAAAAAAATAAAACACTACTACTGACTACAATTGCACCTCAATAATTGTGACTCTCAAGACTATTAGTCATAAGAAGCTTATGACTAAGCATGAAGTTAGGTGCTCAGCACTTGGACCAAGAAGAAATCACGGGGGTAGTAACTATCTCCCCATAAAGCCTCCCTAAAGTAAGAAAATCTGCCTCTCTTCTTTTGGCAGTGCCAGCCCGAATTCAACTTGAGGCTAAGATTTTAGAGTTATTTTTCCACAACAGCCACATGGTGTGAAACCTTGCAAAATCTTGCAAACCTCACTTTAAATGTTTTGTTTAGTAGAGATTTCAATACAAACCTCAATATTTTTTTTATTATTTAACCAAGGAAATCATTCATTAATACCATGATAAGTTGACTTTGTATAATTTTAATGTTCCTGTCCTACTAAATTATTGGTTTTAGGATGATCTAATCATCTGAAAGAAAAACATTAAGTTTTTAACACAATAATTTACATAATACTGCCATTCATTGAGAACTTACCTTGTAAAAAGACTGTACTGGATTCTGTATGATATCTCACTATTCCTTGCAAAAATCATCTTCTTACATTATAAGAAATGAGACAACAGTGGATTAACTTAAAGTAACCAACACAGGATTGGAATTGAGATTGGGCTGAAGGCTGAACCAAAAGCCCATGGTTTTGAAGCTAGACACATTGCTTCCTACTACCATAATAATTTGCCTGCCAACAGCTTTATCTGACTTTACTTCCTTACTCTTGTTCCTTGTGACTATTCACTGAGATTTTCGTATTCTAGGAGAGAGAGTCTAAGATTCAAATATTTTAAGTTTTCAAATGGTCTTTCAGCTTGATTGTGAATAAATTTGAAAGAAAAATAATTGAAGAGTTTGAGACAAAGAAATATATTGAAAAGGAAATAAAAACTAAGATGAAAGCTGCCATATTGAGCAATAACCTTAGTTGATCACATGCCTTCTTAGCAACATTGAATTAATGGTGTTACACTGCAGGTGCAGATGTGTTGGACATTACTTGCAGCATCTACCTGATTTTCAGGAAACAGTCTATAATTAGAGAGTATTAGCATTCTGTACACCATGCCAAGTACATCAGATCCTAATTTACCTTTGCAATAGGGAAAATAATAGCTAGAAATATAGTTACTAAAAATGGATGGTAGCCTAGAATCATATTCATTTTCCCTTTGTTAATAGTATCTAAGCTTCATAGTCAAAGATATTAACTCATGCAGTTTTAGCTTCTCTACTGGGGATAGCAAAAGTTCAGCAGATTCTCTGCTTCAATGAGCAAATTTTATATTTATAAAAAGGGCCGTGTTTGAAAATGTTCATCTTACAATTAACTCTTGATGAGGGGACACAAAATTACTTGTAGACTTCTCTAAGCAATGACTTACTGAACACAGGTACTTTCCAATGTATTTTTTTTTTTTTTTTTATGATAAGAACCTACTTACAGGGTAGGCCATGGTGGCTCAGCAGGCAGAGTTCTTCGATTCCCAGTGCCTGCCCATGCAAAAAAAAAAAAAGAACCTACTTACAGGAAGGCATACTAATGAAAAAAGAAAAGAAAATGCTTTTAGAATTGGACCAAAGAAAAGTAGACTGGAATGTGAAATGATATTGTTTCCTTATTTATGGTTCTCCTTGTATTAGGTCAAATCTGTTTTCATGTGAATTTAAGTAACAGATGAGGTAACATCTTATGAATGAGATTTTTTAAATAAGAATTGATGATTGTTATTGTATTGATTCTCCATGGCTTTTAAGGTACAAAAATGACAAATTAAGAGAGCTTTTTTGTTGACTATTTTAGAAACTGCCATTTTATTCTCAATGTTTTAAAAGAAAATTTAGTGATCTGAATGTATTAATGTAGCTTACAAAGATTAACTTACATTCAGGATAAAGCTTATACACTGACGATGTCAAGTTTGGAATTATATACGATCTAAGAGGATATTTATAGTCTACCTGATTGCTCTTTTATTTTCTGTAGTTAATTTACCTAATCTAAAATTATAGAGTATATATATTTATATATATTATAGAATATAATTTTATCATATAATTATATATAATTAATATAAATGCAATTATTTGAGATATTTTTAAATGTAGATACTGGTTTGAAAGGATTTATATACCCTAGAAAAGCCATATTTTAATCCTAATCAATCTTCTGGGAGCAATTGTTTCTTCTAATTCCTATTCAGTACCATCTGTTGGAAACTTCATTAGATTATTTCCACGGAGATATGACTTCACCCATTCCACATGGGTCTTGATTAGTATACTGGAATACTTTAAAAGAGGAAACATTTTGGAGAAAGCTTCAGAATGATGAGATTCCGAGGAGCAGAACCACGAAAAGGTGACGAGAATTACGAGAGCCCACGCAAGCAGAGACCTTTGGAGATAAAGAAGGAATATGTCCTTGGGAAAGCTTCATGAAACAAGCCTGGAGAGAAAGCAAGGAGATGCTGTCATGTTCCCCATGTGCCTTTCCAGCTGAGAGAGAAACCCTGAACATCATCGGCCTTTTTTTTTTTTTTAATTTGCGTATGGGCAGGAGGCACCAGGGATCGAACTCCAGACCTCCAGCACGGCAGGTCGGAGCTCTGCCTGCTGAGCCACGGCAGCCGCCCATTGGGCTTCCTTGAGTGAAGGTAACCTCTTGGTGTCTTAATTTGGACATTTTCACAGACTTGCTTTAATTGGGACATTTTCATGGCCTTAGAACTGTAAACTAGCAACTTAATAAATTCCCCTTTTGTTTCTGATATATTGCATTCAGGCAGCTAGCAAGCTAGAACATGTAGTATGCTGTAAGTAAACTTTGTGATATTCCATTAGAAAATATGGTCAATTCACTTCAATTTAATAAATATTATTAAATATCTACAAGGTGCCCCAATAGTTCTAGGCACTTGGAATACACAAGTGAGGAAAACACAATGCTCCCTTCCCTTATGAACTTACGTTTTAAAGGAGGTGACAGATAATTTAAAAAATATAACCAAAAAAAAAACTTTATAGTGTTAGAAAGTAATGCATTGTAAAGACAAAATAAAAGTACAGTGCCTAAATACTAAGTACTAAGTCATATAGGTATAGGAAATGAAATCATAGGACAAATTTCCATATAACCCCTCAAACAAAAATAAATTTCATTATGTTTATGTGCTAATTTGAATTGAGATATGATAACCCTCTTTTTTTCATTTTCTTATATTAATTTTAGCAACAGCACCTGTCCACATATAAGGTGATTCTGGTGGGAGGACAGAACTCACTGTGTGATCAGGTAGGCTGCATTTAGAGGATGACATTTAAGCCTACTTGCAAAAGGTAAGATACTTCTGTTGACATTTAGGGTGAGAGAATTCAGGGCAGAGGGAATACCTAGTTCAAAGGCCATGCGGTGCTGTCTGCTAACATATGTGGCTACAGTAAGGAGGCCTGCAGGACTAGGGTGGAATGAGAGAGGAAACAAAGAGTAGGTGATGAGGTCAGAGGTGTGTGGGAGCGGGGAAAGTAGAATCATGGAGTAATTTATAGGCCATTGTGAGAATTTACTCTTTATTCTCAGTGGAATGGGAGCCACTGTAGAGTTTTTTTTTTTTTTTTTTAATATGGGCAGGCACCGGGAAATGAACCCGGGTCCTGTGGCATGGCAGGAGAGCATTCTTGCCCCCTGAGCCACCATGGCCCAACACTGTAGAGTTTTAAGTAAAAGAGAGACATGATTGTATACATATTTTAAGAGGATCACTACAAGTGCTGTGTAGAGAATAGACTTTAGGGAGGCAAGCGCAGAAGGAGGGAAACAAGTTAGGAGGCTACTGCAGTAAATAGATAAGAGACAATGATCATAGCATGGAGGGGTGAAACGCCATCAGGCTCTGAATAGATTTACCGGATATTGTGTGGCCCCATGAGGGACAATTTACCTGGTTGTTATAATTTTGTGAAAACAAGATATGCGCACCTGAAATAATTTTTTGAAATACAATAAAAAGATTATTAATTTAAAGCATGAACTGGCACTAATTTGGGGGTAAGGTGACTGGGGCATAAGTGAACAAAGATTTAATGTCTATGGGTTCTTTTCCCAGCTCTGTCATTAACTGAGTGGTTTGGAGCAAGTTATTTAAGCTCTGGGGCCTTCTATCTCTCCATGTAAAATACTGGGTTTAGGCCAATTGATCTCTATGATGCCTGGTATGTAAAATGTTCTATAATACATGGTCTAAATTAATTCATGTAACACATATTTAGTGACTATGGCTATGAGTAAGGCACAGTGCTTATGGTTTTTATTAAAGATTTATAAACATAATGGAAGTTTGAGAGCATGGAACATTTTCATTTAGACCCATCTAAGTATTTTCACCAATACCTGAGACTGTTATAATGATAGGATCACATTAAAAAATTTTGAGAGTCATACGGAGTTTTGGTATTTTTCCTTTGTATTGAATGATGTACATCTAAGTTTCTACCATTTGTTAAGACTTCCTTGATCTTCTCCAATAAGCAGGCACTCTGAAGCTCTTTTACATATGCACTCAAAAACTCAGATTCTTACAACTTCATAAGATGCTCAGAATCCCTCTATACTTTCTATTTCCAAAATTAGATTTCCCATACACTTTGCCAATTGTTTTTATTTTACTTAAAAGCCTACTTGCAGGAAAGCCCTAATTTTAATGTTTTCCTCATACTCTTCAGATTTATTTCTTAGACAAAAATGCTCCATTTGCACATGCAAAATTATTTCTAATTAATAGTGATAATTTTTTAATATGCATATTAGAAATTTTCTAATGTGTGAAATTGGATTTGGTAGATTCTTCATTTTTAGAGCTCCTCTAACTGCACAAACTAAGGGAAAAAGTGTTTAGCCAAGCAGTTATCTAATAGAGTATGTTTTAGGCACATTATTCAATTCTCAGTATCATAACCAAAAAAATTTTGAATCTGTATCCAAGGTATATACCACAGAAAATCATGTTCTTAAATCTAATCCATCCTTGTGGGTGTGAATCCATTAGAAGTAAGACCTTTTGATGAAGTTACTTCAGTTACAGTATGCCCTAACAGAATCAGGATGGCTCTGAATCCTATTCCTGGAGTTCTTTTTTTTTTAACATGGGCAGGCACCGGGAATCAAACCCAGGTCCTCGGGCATGGCAGGCAAGTATTCTTACCTGCTGAGTCACCGTGGCCCGCCCTCCTGGAGTTCTTTATCAGCAGAATGAAATTCAGACAAAGTGAGAGAAAGCCCAAAAGGGAACAGCCAGAAGCTGAAAATCAACATAACCCAGAAAAGAAGGGAGAGACTAGGACATACCACCATCTGCCATGCCATGTGATAAGCCAAAAGCCAAGGATCACCAGCAGCCAGCCCCAGAATACCAATCTTTGAGAAGAAAGCATTGCCTTGATGACCTCTGGATTTGGACTTTCTTTTAACCTCAAAACTGAAAGCAGAGAAATTCCCATTGTATATGCTGACCTACTGCATGGCATTTGCTTGAGTAGCCCAGGAAACTAAAACACCAAGAAAAGAATACCATTGGCTATCACCTTGTAGAGTATATGTATAAATGTAACTATTTGTGCATGCACATACATTTGTAAATGTATACGTATATAACATAGGTATAGATATATATTTAGGATCAGATATATTTATTATATTGTTCAGGAAAACCATTCTGATATTTCCAATTTTCATATGAAATAAGTAAACTAAATACAGTGATTTAACATTTTATTTCAGTAACATTTTCAGGTCTCAAAATGAGTATTGACAATAACAGATACAGTTTTTCATTTCTCATATATGCCACCAAACTAAAATATAAAAATGCCTCTTGTCATCTTATATCTACGTATGAAAGTTGATATATATCTACACCAAGTTAATCTTTCAGCTGGTTCATATAAAAATTTAAAAAGCATATGATACATCAATGACAAACTTTCATTCTATGTTGACTGAAAATCTAATATTCTTTTTCATCGATGTGAATATTGATATCTTTCTTAAAGTTTACAAAATAAATAATTTTAAAAAGCTTGCATGTCTTTGTGGGCACAGTTTATATGTATAAATAATATATTGAAGACTGTGCTCACATATTTGGGTTAGGAAGTGTTTTAGTTTGCTAAAGCGGCTGAAATGCAGTATACCAGAAATGGGTTGGCTTTTACAATCACCATTTGTTAGTTTACAAGCTTACAGTTCTGAGGCCATGAACATGTTCAAATCAGAACACCAACAAGGTGATGTTTTCTGTCTAGTGACAGGCTGCTGATGATCCTCAACTCCTCTGCAACATGGCAAGACACAGGGCAGTGTCGCCTGGTCTATCTCTTCTCATCCAGTCTTATTGCTGTCAGTTTCTTGCTTCTGTGGCTTTCTCTCTGAGCCTCTGTCTTTTTCTCTGGCTTCTGTGTCCTCTCTCTTTTTATGAATTTCATCCTCTTGTAAAGGACTTCAGTAAGATGACTAAGAACCTCCTAGAGCATGCCTCAACTGAAATAACCTAATAAAAATGTCCCACCTACAATAGGTTTACATTGGCAAGAATGGATTAGCCTCAAGCACATGATCCTCTGGAGTCCATAAAGCCTCCAGACCATCACAGAAACCTGGGAAGTCCCTAAAAATGTCTGTTAGCCCATCTCCTTAACCACAGATGTGACCATGTTATGTACTGTTTTGAAAAAATATTTAGGGAGAAATATTTGAAATCTTTCCTTTGTTAATCCCCATATTTTAAAGATTTAAAATAAATCTTTCCAATGCAACTTGAATCATCATTCCTACTCATTGTAATTCTCACCTCCTATAACATTGCCTTTTAATTTAAAAACTCAAATGGCCCTAGCCTCAGCAACTTGTGGTTATAAAACACATTTGCAATCCTATAAATATTGAAAATAAGATGCCCTTAATGCCCCACTTATCTATGCTAAAATTTTGTCTCTTCAAGGTGTGCATTCTTTGTCTCAGAGAATTCCTGAGTGCACTCAGAGAACAGGTTCCCATTTTCTACCACTCTGGACCCCTGCATAAAATTCCACCCCTGCCTCTGCTGACCGAATGTGACCACAGCTTTCCCAGATACCTCTCCCATCTGCAATGGGGTGGTGGAGTGACTTTCTATTACTTTGGCCCAACGATTCAAGTGGTGATGACACTTATCTAACCTCATTTTCTTGCAGGAATGGTTCATAGTCTTTCTTAATTCCTACAGTGAAATTAAATAAGACCATAATATGTAAAACCATTTATCAGTGTTCAGAGTAACAGAGAATAAGTATAATTTTTAAATGCTATTTTACAAGTTGCTAATGGATATGGCTGTGATCAGAGCTGAGAGGCCCAGATTGTCCCAATTTCTTTTACTGAATGCTTCCCTGGCCAGTTGAAATGTGGTATGGATTACCTCACTTTCTCCACTAGGAGAACTCTAGACATATACTTTCCTCTGTGCCTTGAAATCCCTGAGACTCAGAGAAGGAAAAAATAAGTGCTTCCCTTCTCTCTAATCTAAGACTTTTCTTTCCAATTCTTCATTGCTAATTTAAGAGTGCTTGCTTCCCTGGAGTATTGATACTGGAAATGTCTATTCCCTTCAGAGAAAAACCCATTTATAATCTACAGATAGATTTTCTTGCACTGTGTCTCTTATCATTGCACTGTGTCTCTTATCAGAAGAATTATTTCTATGCTTGATCATGCACATTAGCAAATTGCCAGTAATTTTGTCTTAAATAAGATCATATAGGACATCAACTGAACAGTCCTATTGATTTCGTCTGTGAAACTCCTGCCTGCTTATTCTCCTTGGACTCTTCTAGCTTTCAGATCCTGATTGCTTATGAACAATTTCTTGAACAAGAACTATCTTCCCAAGAACAAGCCACGCTAAGGCACCATTGATGAGATCTCAAGAAACACTACTAGTGGACTAAAAGAAAATGAGGTAGGGAAGGAAAGAAAGTCAACGAATGGTGCATATTCAACCAAGTTGCTGTTGTAGACAACTGATCTTCAAAACCACTGAGGAAATCCAGATGAGAATGTAAAGCACATCACAAGTTTATCCCAGTCAATGGAATTCACCATTCCCCATCTATCTTTAATTGAAGGCTGCTTCTCTGGGACAATAGTTCCCCAGCACAGAACACAGAGAGTTCTCCACACAATATAAGCCCAAAGCAGAGTGTCAGGTCTTTATCAGTAAACAGCTTCAACGTGTTCAAATGTGTGCCAATGAGATAAGACATGGGCCTTCACTGCAACTGCTCCAGTCCGCTGCTTGCGTACTTGGGTATACTTGTGTCCCAAATTAAGTCCATTTGATTTTTTCACTGATTCATCGAGGTGATGGTTGGCCACAATTTCCAACACAAAGGCTTATAACAGAAGGATTAGGGGAAAAAGCTACATTTTACCCAGCCACAATTTGGTCCTGAGATTGTAATTGATATTTATCATCTTTCACCTCTACCAACCATTTTATTATTTCTTATCCTCGGCCAACTCATCTGTTAATCTAGGTGGTTTTCCCAGTAGAGTAACCCAGACCTTTTACTTTGAGGGTTTGGAGCTCCTGATTAACGTGCGCTTCTCAACCACAGCTGCTGCAAATCCCTGTTCACAGGAGTGGGAGATGTGAAAATGCCATATGGTGCTACAGTGCATGGATTTCCTGAATTCTGGATATACTGTTTTCTGGTCACACTATATAGTAGCAATTACATCTCTTTATGATATTTAGAGTCAATACCACTGCCTGTATAATAACGCCTTTCTTTGCTTGCTGGTCTATTGACCTGGGGGACTCAAAATGATTTAGTAAACCTTTAATGGTGACCCTATGGAAGTATCCTCCTTCTGGGTACCAGATACAATTTTCTGCAAATGGGTCACTGAGAGTGATGATGAAGGAGGTCTTATTTCCACCCCTTGGTTCCCAGACCATGTATTCTACCTTTCAAAAACACGATGCCATAGAGTGGCTGTTTCAAAATATAGACCAGAGCTTGAAGGGTTGTCCCAACCTTGCAGGACATCATCTTTAGACTGGAACCTCAGCTGTACCTTTAAGAGACCATTTTAATGTACATCATTCTGGTTGCTTGGGAGCTATTTTTAATAGTAAGAATAGAAAATCTGATTCCTCAACGTCCTCCATGGGACTGAGCCCAAGTTGCCTATAGCACTAAAACAGATCATTAGTAACCACTTATTGTCTTTTCCCTTCCACATCTAACTTTCCCTGCTGCCCCTCTTAATCTTCATAAAAGAAAGAAGGCAAAAAAAAAAGCACATAAAATGAAAAAAATATATAGGAGATTGCATTGTCATGTGCCCATAATCAAACCTTTTTACTGACAAAATTGGTCTCAGGCAATATCGCACAGGATTCTGTAATGATAAATCAGACACTTTGTGAACTCTGATATAGTGGGGGGGGGGGTTAGACATTGTAAATAAGAAAGACAAACTCATAGTTGGAAACCATATTGGTATCAATACCAATATTTCTGAATCTCTCCCCTCGCCATAATGGAAGCTGTTTGATATAGTTAACTTTCCAACAAGTGATTGTTGGTCTTCTTAAGAGATATATCGTATTGAAGACTCAGCGTTGGCCTTGGTTGCAGATACATTGGCTAGTCAGATGTCCAGTAATTAAATTTGCTTTGGTGAGGGGAAGCCTCTAATTCTGCCACTTGTGGCTACTCAGTTCATGGGTATATTGTGCAAACATTGTGTGGCTTGCTCACAGCAGGGGTTGGCTGACATACACAGATAGAGTCTTCCTGTCCATGGGGTTATTTATTGCCTTCTCTTTAGAAGATTATGTCTGGCAGGTATGATTAGGAAACACAAAGCACTATAGATTCTGCATATATTCTCATAGTTTTACCCACAGATTTCTTCTTCAGATAGCTTTGTTTCCAACTGTCCAGTCTTCCTCCTTACAGGCGCTCTGACTGAAAAACAACTATACCATTCACTGCTGTTCATATATATCTATACCTCGCGAAGTTAATGGCCAGCTGTATTGTTTGAAGCTCTGCCCTCTGGAATATTTTCTTTCACCACTATCATTTAAGACCACCCCCTAGTGGTGTGATAGTGCATTTGCAGACATATCTAGCCAACCCCACTGTGATCCAAGTCATGTTTTGTTTTATCTTCCCTATCGCCTGGTCATGCAATAGGCATAAGCTAAGAAGATGACATTGTGGTGTGAGCCACCTTTTCATGTAACTAAAACTTGTGCCTCTCAGATTTTTTCAGATCCAATTCCAAACAGCCATTTTCATTGTAAGATAGATTGCTTCTGTGCCCATCCATCTTATGACCAAATACCAACCTTGATGGGAAACTCCAATTGCATAGTAACTTGATATCTCATGGTTAAGTGTTCATCTCTACTGAGGCATAATAGCATGTTAATGTCACTTTTTGAACAGGAAATAGTTCTACTGTATATACAACCTGGCCTTGTTCCAGAAATCTAGGGAGTGCATTGAGACTTTATTATCAGGACTTGCTAACAAACCTGTAGGACATCCTTATCTATCATGGATATCTCCTCTAATATCTTGGAACCTGCCAGGACAGATGGCCAAGCAGTCTGTTTGTTTCTGTATCATCTTCCAAACCCTCTTTTTCTTTGGGCCCCACAAAACATAGCAGGCTTCTAAATCACCTGATAAATGGGTAAGAACAACATTCCAAAGGGTTGTATGTGTTGTCTCCCAAATCCAAAGTGATTTTGTAAGGTCTATGCCACTTTCTTAGTTGTAAAAGATACAAGGTGTAAGAACTTGTTCTTTATGTGGCAGGTAACAGGAAGAGTTAGCTTAGATCTAGGGCAAAACTAAGAATGTATATTGCTGTTCATCCCAAGTGAATGTAAATTGCTTTAGAATCTCCTTTATGATGATTGAAGGGGATTGAAAAGAGTGCATTTGCCAGATTAATAGTTTTGCTGTTCTAGAGGTTATGCTGATATGCTGTAGTACATATGTCGTGTCCATCTCAGTGGCTACAATTGGGGCTACCATTTGGGTACGTTGCAGTAATTGGCTGTCATCTGCCATGATCCATCTGGTTTTTCCAGGAACCAGACTGGTAAATTCAAACAGAGATATGATCGGAACCAATATCTCTGCCTTATTTATTCTTTGAAAGAGGCACTAATCTCTGCCATTCCACAAAAGATCTAACTTAAGATTTTGGCTGGGTTTGAGACTGTTTCAGGAACTTTCATTTGGCTTTCTCTGCCTATCACTGAGGCTCTTAATTTATAGATTAGGTAATCAACATGGGGGTTCTTGAAGCATTAGGTAATCCATGCTGATTATATGCTCAGAGACCGGGTAAATAACCCAGATTCATGGACTCTATTTACCAGTAGACCTCCCTACACCCAACTCTCAAAACAGCATGGTCTGTTTGCCATAATTATAGATACCTGCAGGTTAGTTCCGCCTGGTTGTCATTCTGCCCATTATGGTAATTATGTCTGCTTTGTCTCTGATGATCAAATGATGTTATGTGGCTTTCCTTATTCCAGAGTCTTATCATTCTCATAGACACTAGAGGGACCAGTCACCTACACTACCTATAAAGGACAGAACTTCTTAAATTTCTCGGTGATACAAGTCCCCCTCCCATCATTAGCCCATTCCTTTTCATTTGATTAAAGGGAGTATCCTTTTGGCCTTCCTACCGAAAACAGCTGTCTCTGTCTTACATGATAAATCCACTCTGGCATATCCACTTCTCTGAGCTTCTTGATTCCTTTCACAATACTCTATCAGGGAAGTTCTAGATAACTCCATTTAATTACCATCATTTTGTCCATACTTCAAGAAACTAATACATCATTCTATTAGGACTGAATGCAAGTGACCTTTCCAGGACATTCAATATTGAATCCTTAGACAGTGTCCCCACATTGATGAACTTTCCCTTATTTGGCCTTTTGTCCTCACTCATTGAACCATCACTCACAATATTTAACCCCTGATATGTGCTCCTGGTCCTTGCCAGTATATTCTAGACAGGTTCCATAGCTGTTTTGATGTTAATCTTTTTCCTCTCACAGCAGGGACATTTTTCCCCCATGGGGCCCTATCAAACCATTAACTCAGTTATTGGGCCAAAAACACTAAGGAGAACATCATTTTGTGAGGCATTTGCCTCAGGTGAGACATTTATATGGTCTACAGGTGAAAGGAGACTGGCATTCTCTAGCAAGGGACTTCTCAGAGAAATCTGCAGTTTAGGCTTCTCAAACATACTCACAGAAATGTTTCACTTTAGGAACTCTATCAGGCGTGGACTTTAAGTATTGGAAACTTGCAGGGGCTGGGATTTCAGCTTTCTTTTCCACTAATTTTACCATCAAATTCTGGGCCTGGGCGGCTGCCGTGGCTCAGCAGGCGGAGCTCCGACCTGCCATGCTGGAGATCTGGAGTTCGATCCCTGGTGCCTCCTGCCCATATGCAAATTAAAAAAAAAAAAAAAAAATTCTGGGCCTGCTTTTTTACCCCAGCCCACTTTCTGGCTATAAGATAGGAAATATCTTTATATGATGCCGTACAAGTTTTATGGCTATTTAACTCCATGCTTTGAGTTGCTAGTTGGCTAATTTGAGCTTGTCATTTTCTTCCATTTTCCTGCAAGGCTCCTATTGCAGTTAGCAACAATCAACCTACTTCACAAGCCTTTAAAGTCTTTAGATACCAAAGAATCCATATCCTTTAAAGATTGAGGTATTGCATAAGGCATTGCATTCTCTTCCATCTGTATCCCTCTCAATTCACCCCACCTGAGAGCCTCAGTAATGATAGTGCTACAGCAAATCAGAAGTTGTAGCCACTTATCACCAGTGATGGTGTCCTCATTGCCATCTGAATGATACATGATTGAATTCTGTTTTACCACATTGAGAGTCTACTTCATAGAACAAACTCTCCTAACAATCATTTAATTTTAGTTCTCTCTGAAACAGATTCTGAGACAAAGATATGAATGCAATGGGTTAATTTTGGAGGTGATTCCTAAAAACAAAACTGGAGGAGTGATAACAAGAGGCAGTGAAGGAAGCAATAAAGGGTGAATTAACAAGCAAGTAATCACCGTGGCTAATGGGTGCTTAATCCCACTGGATGGATCTAGGGTACAGTGTAGAACATACCTCAGAAATATCCCCAGAAAAGGAATGGGAAAGTTGAGGCAATTTATCTGTGAGTTTCCTGTTCAACATTGGATGAAATCTATTGTTAATGGACATTACCTCTCTGATACTTCTGAGATGCACTACAGGTAGGAAGAAAAGCTCTTGAGTAGAAAGGTATAAGTCTGTAATTGCTATTATTGAAGCACTCTCTGTTTTTGGCTTCTCTGATAACTCACTGTACTGGTTTGAGAGATTATTGACTCTCAAATTTATTCTTCCAAACCAGTTGTATTGGAAGTACCCTTCAGGATACCTGGACTATTTGTTAGACATTATTCTTTAGAGATCACGCAAGCACTGAAATTCAGCATATCCAAAACTGAACTCATCAAATCTCCTCATCTTCTTTAACAGCTCCTCCTTGCATAGTCCATGATATGTAATTAGTTACTACATATTATTTCCTGTACTCTCTCTTTCTCCACATTTACCAGTCACCGAGAACTGTTGTGCTGATGTCTAAATATCTTTGCAGTCCATCCATTTTTTTTCTCCACCCAAACTGCCCTAGTCTAAAACATTGATATTCTTGTCTGGATGACTGTTACAAAATCCACATTGCCTCTCTGCATGCTTCTCATTCTGTTTTCCATAGTGCAGCCACTGTAATATTTCCAAAAGTGAGATAGTCACTCACCTAAGTGGCTATTCATTAGTCTTAAAATGAATACCAGTCCCATTAAGATAGTGCTTCAGACCTTTCATATTCTGCTCCCTGCATATACTTTTATCCTCATTTTTTGTCAGATGCCTACTCTTAAAGACTGAGTGCCAGCATACTGAACTTCTTTTGGATACTTCTTTTCTCCTGGACCTTCACATATGTTGTTTTCTCTGCCTACAATACTCCCTATCCACTCCCACGCTGCCTTGATCTTGTAACAGTGAGTATTTCTTTAGGTCTCAACTTATATTTTTCCTCCTGGAAATTGATTCACCTTCACCTCTTGATTGACTGGAATATTATTTGGTTATTCCAGTTGTGTATGCCTACTGTACTGTAATCTGTACTTCCCTTTCAGAATTGATCACATTTCATTGTAGTTATTTTCACGGACTTCTTTCACTATGGTCTGTGCAGGCAATGGTTACATCCTTTTTATCTGCTTTTAAATTCCCAGCAACTAGCCATAGTCTCTGGAATATTTTAGGCACTTGGTAAATATCTCTTGATAAACAGATTATTTGTTCCCATTACCTCTTAGAAAGTTTGATAGTTACAACACGTGGTATTTTACAGAATATTTTTCTTGCTAATATCTGATTTTCCAGTGCCTAGTATACAACTTGGTATGCAGATGCCTTCAATAAGTGTTAACTGACTTAAGAAATGAAGACCTTATACCACACTTATACAAAGTATTAATAATGGAGGTGGTATATGGGAATTTTGTATTTTCTGTAAACTTAAAATTTCTTTCATTAGAAAGTTAGTTAAAAAATAAGAAGTGAAGACCTTATAATATTGGTTACCAATGATAACACATTGCACATTACCAATACCAGATGATTAAACCTAATAAGAATCACTAGTACAATGACATTCGTGCTCAGGGTATATAAGCCATTCTTGGATTATTAATGTTATTCCTCTTCATAAATACAGATGCAATGGTACCAAGCAAATGTTACTTCTAGTTGAATTCGGAATGAAGGGATAGTATCTTAAATAGTATCTGTGAATATTTCCCTAGCTATTTTGGGGAAATAAATAATTCACATACTCAAACTTGAGAAAATACTGACAAAGTCCCATAAAAGCAATGGAAATCATTACCATTCCAAGATTCAGTGATGTATTTTAAGATAAGGGTTGAAGAGCATCCTCAGGGAATTATTTTAGCGGGGAAGCTAAAGAATTTCCCGTATAAACTCTTCACTCTATGGAACTAAATATTAAATAGCTGCATGGTTAGGAAATGTACTCTTCCTTCCATGAACTAAATATTTCTCTGTGTCTGGGATTAACATTTCCCAAATTGGTTATGAGCCACTCCTTCAAAGGGCTGTTCACACATGCTTCTGCTGCTTTCCTTCAGCCTTGTGAAGAATGTCTAATAATTTCCCACCAAATCCTTCACATCTTTGTTTTCCATCTTGGAAAACATATGGTCTGTTTCATCCAAAGACAGTTCCTGTCAGGCAATTGAGAGAATGGGATATCCTGTTTTAAATTGGGGCTAGTTAGTGGAAATGACACTTTAGAAAATATCTATTACTCAGTGACTTGTCATCAAGATATTCATGAAATTGATGACAGAAAGGGAATTTGGTTCTATCAGTTTGTTTTCTGATTTTTACCACATTATAGTAATCCCATTCTTTTCCACCCAAAAAGAAAGAAAATAAATGACTTTTG